>NW_017564154.1:3417896-3574452 GCF_001854935.1 Bemisia tabaci
GGCGGCCAGGGGGCGAGCCCCTACGGCGGCGTCGACTCCCTCATCTCCCTGAGCAAGCCCAACTCGGTGACGAGCTCCAACATGACGGCGTCGGTGGTCGTCAACCTCCCGGCGTCGTACGCCAACTCCTCGGACCTGGAGTACGCCTCCCCCTCCCTCCCCTCGACCCCGCAGAGGACCTCCGAGCAGCAGCAAGAAGTCCGGATATCATTCCTGTAACCTGCCTTAAATTTTACGCCCGCGCCCGCGAGTTCTCCCGCAACGGCCAAGTGCGACTAGGGCCGTCACAGTGCCCATTTCCCAATGTGGCAACAATGTAAATACTCCATTTAAATGCATCCAAAATATCGATTGCACACGGAGAAAAAAAACTTCGAGCATGGAACCCGAAGTTTAGGTCACATGGATCTCTGAAGTTTTTGGATTGAGCATCTGAACACTTAAGGTCTAGCTGCCGAAGTTCAGGTCTGACATCTGAAACTTCAGTTCTCATATCTGAAGTGCTTCAGATGTGAGAACCGAAGTTTTTCGGATGTGAAAACCGAAGTACTTCAGATGCAAGAGCTGAAGTTTCAGATGTGTGATCCGAACCTCGACAGCTAGACCTTAAGTGTTCAGATGCTAAATCTGAAAGCTTCAGAGATCCATATGACCTAAACTTCGGGTCCCACGCACGAGGTTTTTTTCTCCGTACAGCGGGCTGATTATTGAAATTGATAAACAAAGCTATAGATAAAGGAGAAAAAAGAGATATGGAAAGATCCTAATTGGTGGAAGCGGGTGGTTGCAATGGACAAAAGGTAATACGAGTAGACTAACTAACGGCAACCCGCGAGAGACCCGACAGTTAGTCTATCATTTTCTCCCTTTGTCTACAGGGACCACCCATTGCAGCCAATAGGATCGCTCCATACCTCCTATGTCTTCTTCGTCTATAGCTTTGTCCATCAATTTCAATAATCAGTCCGCAGTTGAGGAAAGCTGTCGAGTATGGAAAATTCGAAAGTTTGGAGGTTAGGTTTGATAAGGTCGTGTAGCTTTTGGGGCCTAAAAGGGCGGCCAATTTATGATGTCGAATTATCCAATGGTACTAATTTTCACAAATTGTAAGACGGGTTCACGACAAGGGACATAGCTAAAACGTATTTTTTTTCGCATCTAATGATTTACATTTTCTACTACTAAAAAGAGAGATATAGATTTCCTCCAGTATAATTTACGAGACTGGAACAACCGTTGTCAGAAGTTTACTGGAGCCATGAGTCTCTATGTACATTTTAAATCTCAAAAGCCAATCTTCAGAACTTCGTTGAATGTGGTTTGGTTTCTTTCTGTTGAATTTCATTCAAGTGTAATCGGATCTGAGATGGAGGACCTTTCCAATCCGAGCAAAAAAGTTTTCAGGCAAGAGCGATTTCTGAAGCGCTCGGTCTGAATTAGCGTAATCGAATTTCCTCAGAAATGCACTTTTCATTCTTCGACATCCTCGGAAACACGATTTGTATTGGCTTATTTCAGCTCATTATACTGAAAAGGGAAGGAAAAACACAGCTCCGGTCCATCTCCGTGTTTTTTTTTTTTATTTTATTTGTCCCTTTCTCTCAATGCTCTCGAAGGTTATTCCGGGAAGCTGTCACATTGTTAGAGATCTTGGAAGGAATAATCCGTTGTGCATATCATTCCAAAGTTCATTTTACAACCACCCAATAAGAAGAAGAAACCTTTCTTGTTCATCTGGGAGGTAAAACACAAAATAACACAAACTTTCGATTAATCCATTTGATAGCGGGGTTGAATCGTAAAAAATAAAATAATACCTCTTCATCTCACAGGTTTCAGTCACGTGTTTTTAGATCAGCGCGTCAGATCTTTCCAAATTTGTTTTGAATGTATGCGCCTTCCATTTCACACAGTCGCACTATCGTATATAGTCAGATGAGGTAAATATTGAGACATCGCAATACCTACATGACCTTCCATTGAAATTTCACGCGGTGCGTGGTGGAATAGTGAAATAGGAAGGAGAATTGGTGAGTGTATAAGATTGAAAAAATGAATCTGAGGATGATTTGACGTACATTGATTTTGGATTCATTGTGAGTGGGGACTTAAAACTGGATGATTGTGATGTGAATTACACAAGGCGATCCAAAAGTCTCGCAACTTTAGGACCAGGCACCACCCCTGAAACTTATGGAACAAATTGAGGCAGAGACCAGACATTTTGTGAGTAACTTCAGATCAAAGAAACAATTTTTAGATATTTCCAAAAATTTAGGAGATCCTCTTTGAAGAAGGGATTCTTTTCCTGAAATTTATAAAGATGGTTCGGGACTTTTGGATCACCCTGTGCAGAAACGCTAATCGGCCGCCAATGAGTGATTCCGAAAATATTCCACTGAGCCTTATGTGAAATTTGTACACTGGAAAAAAAACACATTGGATCTAGAGTCCAGACTCTTAAAAACATTGACAAGAAAAAATACTCTTGATTCAATCAGAATCTAGCTTAAATCAAGAACCAAGCCTCTTAATTTAAGCGGATTTCGTTTTGATTCAAGCAAAAATCCGATTGAATCAAGAGTATTTTTTTCTTGTCAATGTTTTCAAGGGTCTGGGCTCTACATCCAATGTTTTTGTTTTTTTTCCAGTGTACGATGGCTATTGTATTTCCGTGCTTCAATTGCCCTAGTAATTAATCCAATCCCAGACTTCGGGGTTCGGGCTGCACAGTGGCCAGATGGTGGGGCCCACATACTTAGCGTGAACGAGCCCTTTTCGCACTTGGCCTTCGGTAGATAGTCTCTCCTAATTTTATAATTCCTATTAGAACTATTTAAGCTGATTGTAGAGGCTGCTACCGGGAGCGCCGCCTTTAACTCAATCGTTTTTTGTTATCTTCCATCCAATCCGTTCGGTGAAGCATTTCAAACAGACTTTAGTTGCCTCTAAATTATACGCAATACGAAAGAAAAACTCTCGCTGGAGATTTTTTTTCTCATTAGTTTCTACTGCCGTAGCTGTTGAAATGCTTTTCCGATCAGGAACTAATTCAATTGGTGATGATTCTGCGTACCAAATCAGGAACTTGTAAGCCTTGCTGATTCCCTTTTTTATATGGGATGCATAGATAGGATTTTCCTACCTTGTTCTTTCTCTATGTTAATAATACTGAACGCACAATTTCGTTTTTTCCCGTAATGAGTTACCTTTTCATAATCTCTGAAAGATGACGAGTCATATATACCAGCAAAACATTAAAGTGAAGTACACCTTGGAGATCGGGGAAATGCAATAATAATTTCTGCCACGTTTGTTACATTGATGACTCTCTAATGTTTAAAGACAAGTTTTACAGTAATTATACAAGCCAACGCAAAGTAAAACTAAGAAACTAACTGTCTATTTCGTCAGAAAATTGAAATATTCACCGATATTTGATAACGACACCTGAATGCAACTCTTCGTGCTCTGTGGATGTGCGTGTTGCATACACCAAAAACTGAAGGCGTTTTGGTTTCTTGAACGCAAATGCAATTTCTGCTGAAGAGATGCGTGTATTACACCTGCAAAAATATGCGGGCACACTTATAGATTTCAAGCTAACAAGTATTGTAGCGCGCCTACTTCGTTTTTTTAACAAGTTGCTGACATTTTGACTTCCCTCGATTTTGTACAATATCAGTGGCAATTTAATAAGTTCAACACGAAGATTGTTGACTAATTTCTGGAACACCATGAAGTAATTCAAACGTCATTGTTTTTCAAACTTCGATTCCGATTCTTACTTTTATGTGTATTTTATGTGTGTGACTCTCTATTTATGATCCACGCTGTGCTACTACCTGTTACAAGTACTTTTTAACTGATAAATCGTAAAAAAACATCATATCTACCAGAGGCAACTAATTAGTAATTAAATCATGACCATTTTTGTTGAATGGTCAGTCCTGTCTACTTTTTTCGAGGAAAATGAAACTGAACATCAAGTTTTTCATTCCTATAAAAATATAAATTATGTTGGAAATACTTTTAATTTGCCAAGTATTCCTATTGAATTATTATTTTAGCTGCCCTCAACACTTCATCTTATTACAAAACTGTCGTATATTAAACATAAATTGGCAACTTTGAATGATATTCTTTCTAATGAGCACAGCAGCACAGTAAGATGTTTTATTACACACAATTTTTAAACCTTCAAGCTGCGAAGACTTTCATCAAGAAGACACAATTCTTGATTTTTCTTCTTTAAAGAAGGAAATGAATCAAACTGCCTCCTCTCGAAAAGCTAAATTTTACGAATTATCATTTCTTACGATCCGCATTACTGTACTGANTACACTAATTGGCAACTTTGAATGATATTCTTTCTAATGAGCACAGCAGCACAGTAAGATGTTTTATTACACACAATTTTTAAACCTTCAAGCTGCGAAGACTTTCATCAAGAAGACACAATTCTTGATTTTTCTTCTTTAAAGAAGGAAATGAATCAAACTGCCTCCTCTCGAAAAGCTAAATTTTACGAATTATCATTTCTTACGATCCGCATTACTGTACTGACTCATCTCAGATCAAGCTCTCTTCTTAAAAACGAGGATTTTTAGATCAGAAAATGTAAGGTTTTCTTTAGATGTATATCAGCGAGGCTTACAATTCCTGTTCGACTTTTGTGCCACTTTTTTGCTGGTATAAAAAAAGCTCTGTTTCATATTAGATGTATAGTTAAGTTATTTTGATTTTGTACGCTGGATTGGTTTATTCCTTCTCACTGAGCAAAAAAAATGCTCTAGTAATTAATTGAACGTATTTATTTATGCTAAAAGGAACTATGAGCATAGGATTTGTACGCAGCATAGTTCCTTTCAGCATTAATGCGTCCAAGCATGATCTTTATAAAAGACTACCGTGAACAATGTTATCGACCCTGGATCTTTCTCGGAAGGACCGTCTTTCACCAACTCTGGTAACATTTTAACTCCATCGTTCACCCGTTTGTTTTTAGTTAGTTTCTCTCAATTTTGTATTTATTTTCTACTTTTTGGAATCAGATAAGTATTTACCTATTGTAGACGCCGTAAGTTTGATAAAATGGCTTGAATGCGCGACAAATCGGCTGAATATTCTAACGGAAGCGCGTACTTGTAATCATGGATGTATAGTTTAATTGTTAGGTAGCCAAAGAGTGTAATAAGTAGATAGCCACCGGCGATAGGTAGATTTTTATTCCAAAAATTTCGTGCTTCGATGTAAATAATCCGATTTCGCGCGCTGTTTTGAGCCTTCAACTTTTTTGAGCTGTAGACTAGTCTTCAAAAATGCCTCTTTTAGGGGAATTCCATATTTCTTTAAAAAAAAAAATCAGTAGGCGACCAGTGGATCGATTCAACGGAAGAGGTTGAACTTTTGGAGACTTCAATAGCTTACAACTCCGTTTATACAAAACTTTGAGGTTCTAAAAGTGGTTTCATTGGTTTTCTCGTGAAATTTTCTGTTAATCACACCTTGAAATTTAGAATGCGACGAGATAAACATTAAATTTGCAGTTTTAGTCAAAAATTTCATGTCCGACCTCTCTAATTGACTTGATCCACTGTGAGGCGATGGAAAAAACGAAGGCCATTTTCGTAAACTGAGGACTGCTGAGCACGCAAAATCATCTGGAAACAGGTAAATTTTGCCAGTTAATTTACTTAAGTGGTTGACTTTAACGTGTGCTCAGAATGTCCTGTCATCTGTTACTTGAACATGATTGATTCATGCAGGAAGTTACTTCGATCGAGTTTCATAAGATCAGGCCGGTCAATTTATGTTAATGCTAAAATTTCACATCGTGCATCCCTCACTGGGTAGAACCATATCTTTTAAGGTTTTGTTTCCCCCAAGCTTTAAACATTGTTCCACGAAGCATTATTCCAAACTATGAATTTTATCAGAAGGAAGAAGATTCAACAGAAAGCATCTTATAATACAATTTTTTACTGCATTGAAAATTACGGTTTTCAAGGTTTTTACGAATATATGAAGATCATTAATTGCCTACTGAGATAGCCTAAATTAACTACCCTCATTTGGGTAGTTATAAACATTTCAGCAGAGAAATGGCATCAGGGACAGAGTCGAGCTCTGAAAGGTTGAAATTTTGCGCCATGATTAGGTTTAACTGTTTACGTATGAGTTTAGAGTTACTATTCTTTTTATACTACTTCTAATCATTCAGAGTGATAGTGATAACAATAGTACGTTTCCAAACGTCACCTCTTATGAAACTCCAATATTTCTTCCTTTCTGTTCTATTATTCTAAAACGTCCTTCAGTTGTGACAAAAGATAATGGCCTAGGATAGCTTAAGCACTCCTTTTTATGCTGGAACATGAGAAGTCTGAAAGAACGGAAATACGTGACAGAAAATTTTAAAAAAAATTATCGGTCTGTCATTTCTACAGTATTTAAATTATGGAATTTATACCTTTGCTTCCCTGATTGGAGAATTTATAATACAATTTACACGCAGACTCAAAACGTATAAAACATTTTTTAAGAACTAAAAAAAATTACTTTGGCTAAGTGGGGCACGAGTGATTCATTCCAAATTTTAATCATAAGATTGATTATTTTGGAAAAATCAAAATCTCAGTATCCCGATCAATTACTATAGAATGTTCCTGTTCGTGATGAAAATCTCCTTTAAAAGTCCTCAAACGAAGTCAAAAGTACGGTTTCTGATGGGCTGTCGATATCGATACCCTGAAATCGATTGCAAATTAGAAACTATACTTTTGATCAAGATTTGACCTGAGAAGATTGAGATTGACTTGGGTGCAGTCTAGGCAATTTGCACGTCTGATCGTGTGCGTAATTTTGTAGCGTTTGAAGTATTTCTACGATGTTGAAGGCGATATCTACATGGAAAGACTGAGATGTCATTTTCTCACAACCGCTTTATAGCCAAAATTTGAAATATGTTGATCGTCTCTAGAATTCATTGCAGCAAAGCCAAAGACCCCCTTTACATACACACAAGGTCAACATATTGTGAAAAACTTTCCAATTTTTGTTTAATTTTAAGGTCGATCGATAACCCTAAGTGATTGCGTCATTAAGAGCGCCATCTTTTACCCACCGCTCCAGATAATCATTATTTATCCGTGCACCTGCGAGTAAATTTGCTGAATTAAGTTTTTTATTCAATCAGCTAGGGCAGGGGGCAGGAAGGGGCAAGGGGGGAGGTGTGGGGATGAGGGGTTGTTACAGGGACGATCGAGTCGCTGCGTTGAATTGAATGGAAGGCGAGGAGAGCCATGGAAAGGACGCAACGTTGCCGAATTTAGGGAAATTCGCCGGCTTTGGCTCGGACGAAATCGCGGTATTTGAGGTCATCTGACAGCGGCGCGGGGGGTCGCTCGATTATCAATCTTTTTCCGCTGTGCAGTGCGGCGCGGGCCCATTTGACGCCATTGAAGCCCCGAAAGCGATGCCGTTTTTCCGACCCGAATGTGTGTGTGACACACTTTCAACGGGCGAATATAGGGATTTTTCGACGGGGCGGCAACGCTGAATTGCTTTGGTTCGCGGTTCACTCGGCTCGAAAATGACAAAAACGCCAGGCTCTTGGTTCCCGTTTGTCGGCGGTGTTGCCAGATTAGTAGCCGAGAGAATTATCTAAAAAAGTAGGGCGGAATTTGGAGCGCCTTCATTTTGTTGGTTATGCAATTGGATGACGTCGAGCGAACTAGTCGTATCTATATACCGGGCAGTGGTGATTTTCCAAGCTGGCAACGCTATATTCCTCGATTTAAATCCATTGAAAATATCGATTTTAGGAGAGGCAAGCTGCCTCACTGAGAATCGATTATTTGACGCGCGTTCAAACGGAGGAAAAAAAGTGATGCCGACTTTCAAGAATCGCAACTGACATTGGGCCCGTCCAAAAACACACTATGAATTCAGTGAAAGAATTGGGGTTACATTAATCGAGTGGAGACTGAATGAGGGGTATTTATAAGCAAAACTCCTAGTTAAATGGTAAATTACAACTGATTCAGCCACTACGGTGGCCTTGAGCAGAAAACGGTTTTTTGTCAACGATTTTCCAGATGAAACCGCTAAATTTCATACATCGAGCAACTAGATCAAATCTACAAGAGGAATTAAAGTAAACAAATACAACAAAAAAACATATGTAAAATGTATTTTATTGGAGCTTTGAGTGGTTTTTGAGAGCACTTCTTTTCCCCCTTTTTTCTCCTCCCTGATCACCCTCTACATATTTTCCTGCCCCCATACCTAACAATATTAGATTTAGGTCCTCTATCAAAACTCCGTGTAGATATGACTAGTTCCCTTAGCTCTATTTAACTTCAGCTATTCGGGCGTAAAATGTTCAAACCTTTTCCTTTGAAATCCATGCCCAGTTGTTAGCAATGGAGTGCGCCTTCAAGTCACTCGTTATGCAATTTGAGCCACTCAGCCGCCAAAATAGTTGTATTATCCCTTTTGATTTACAGACACGTTTCCGGATAAAATGTGTGCTGGATAGGCTGCCCCATTTAACTTGAATTCAGCCCTCTGGTGTTGATTCGATAATGGTTCGATGTATCGTTTGGTTCAAAACAATAGAACATAGCCTCAAACAAAACTATTAGGATTTAAGTTGGAAAAGCTGAAAATGAGAAAATTCCTAACAATTTCACTTTGCATTGGCATTTGGTACTCAAAATAGTAAAAAATGTGTTACAAAAGACCCGTTCCCTCAGATTTCTGAATTGACTTTTGAGGCTATGTTTGTGTTTCGAACCAATCGATATCGATACAATCTCACCCGTTTGATGTATCGAATACGATCTCTTGGACGGTAAATAATGTACACAGATGTACGGTCGTGCTACGGAAAAACGCCGTATGAGCATTTGAATGTTGCCAAATTTCTCCTCAGAAAATATAAATTTTTGAAGAAAGCTATGAAAATTTTTCCCTGAAATTTTCAGCCTTTTTAAATCAAATTTCGAACAAAATTCTCCGGAAAATCGGAAGAGAAATTTTCAAGAATTTTCCTGAAAATTTCGAATGAAATTTAGCAACGCCTGATGGCTCATACGGCGTTCTTCCTTAGCACGGCAGTATAGAATGTGTTCTTAGAAAACGAGGCACATGTGAGTCCGTGGCGTGGCGTGAATGATCCGCTATCGATATTTCCCCATTTGAATCCGTGATAAAGAATCGATTATTAAGGTGTTCGCTGCGAACACCATATTAATCGATCCTTTTCCGTAGGTTTAAATGGTGGAATAATCGATATATCGCAAAGCACGCCACGCCACTGATGTGAGTTGAAATTCTGAAACACCGCGGTCGAGATACTTGTTTTATCGGCCCCATTATCAATATGCATTGACTTCCAGCTTCAGCCAATTTTATCATATTTTTTTTTGTTCGAGATTGGTAATTGCTGCAAATTGCGTCTCAGTACTCCGAACTCGGGAGTTTTAATACCAGTTCGAGAGAGCGCGCTTTTAGATCAGCTCCTTGATCGCTATATTTCATTATTTTCTCGTCCTCTTAAGAATTCCGTGTTCGATCGCGGGCACTAAAAATAGCGGAATAACGAGCCGAGGATACTCAAAGAATTTCAAGAACAATACAGGTTTAAATAATGATCCTTGTCGATAGAAAAAGCACTTGGAGAATATTCTAATAGGTAGTCCTTACGGAATATTGAATGCATCGATAGGCTATCTATGCCTCGTAGCCAGGTCTAAAAGTCGATGATTTAATACCAGCTCATAGACTCAGAGTTCACTCTGGTTTAATTACGATGAATAGAGGCAGCTGATTATAGCTGACATGCCATACCTTCTGAAAATTGATGGTGAAACGATACTGCCGTGCTAAGGAGGAACGTCGTATGAACATTCGAGAGTTGCCAAATTTTCTCCGATGAAACGTTTATTTTTGAAGAAAATTTTCGATATTGTTCCTTGACATTTTCAGACTTTTTTAGATCAAATCAAAAGCAAAATTACCTGTGAAATTACAAGGAAAGTATTCACAAATTTTCTTGAACATTAGTGATTTGTCAAAGGAAATTTGGCAACGCCTGAAGGCTCTTACGGCGTTTTTCCTTAGCAAGGCAGTATTGGAATCCGTATCTCGGTTTGCGGCGTTCTGCTATACGTACTTTATTTTCCTCATGGAAAAATAATAAATGTCATTCCTTAAAAACTCATCTGATTTTTCCTCTCAATATGGAGGAGAATAAGCAGAGATTTCACTCCATAATGTTGGCTCGGTTTCATTTTGAAAATTAAAATAGGAGCAGAAATTTCGAAAAACTGCAACCGAGATGCGCATTTTTGCAGTTTAACCGTCAGTGTGATAGGTTAATCCACGCGTTATTGAACCTTTCCCCTCCCTTATCGATTAAAAAATCGCCCTGGCTTGAAAGTTTCACTGTAAATTTGTCAACTAGTGAAGAAAAATTACCGAGCTTTGAAAAAAATGACGTTGGATAGCTTTTTGTGTAGAAAATGAGGTTTGCAGGAAGTCTGCAACGCTTGCGAATCAAGTTACGCATTTCCGCAGTACATGTTGTTTCTAAAATGCGCCAAAAATAGTGGCTCCTTATCACAATATGTAGCTCAATTCTTCCACCGTCTTACTGTGATAATCCACCAGAGGACATCGAAAATTTATGCATCAACACGAGTGAAGCTTGACTCCCTCTTGCATCCATATTGCCACGGCAGGAAAAATCTCTAATCTTCGTAGAACTCACATTGGATTTAAGCGGTTTTTACGCTCAGGGGGCCAGCCCGTAATGATTTTATGCACGAAGGCAAAGCCCCGGGGGCTTATTTTATTTGGCAACGTATTCTGTGTCACCGAGCAGGGAGGTGCCGAGCGGGTCGCCTAACTCCCGCTTAGCAGGCGCTACGCAAAGGAACTGGGATCACCGCCGCACCGCCCCCCCTACCACGGCTCCACCGGTGCGAGAAGTTGCAAAGGTAGCGGGGAGGGGTGGAGGGGGAGGGCCTTTTCAGTTTCCTCGGTGTCGAAAAAGACGAAATCTCCACGGTTTTTATGCTGACGTGTCGTGAGCGGATTTTCAAATCGTTGTCGCCCAGCTGTTGCCACGCCGGACGGGATATTCGTTTTTTTTTGCGAGTAGAGTTTTCTGGGATCGGATGGACTGCAATTTGTAATGAAGGACTGCCGTTTCCTGTGTGGAAGCCCCCCTCCCTCCCAAAGTGGTCATGCATTTAGAGGTTAGTCATAAGGCATCACCTACATTTTGTGTAGGCACTGGCCCTGGCCAAATTGGTGTTTAGTGGTGCTAGTGTTGGAGGTGGCTTTTACCTAAGACTAAGATTTAGGTGATGGCATTTTGCGCTAGAACCCAGTTCTAGAGTTGAAAAGTAGAGTTTAAAAACAGCGCCGTCTGGTGCACGCAAGGCCGAATTTTCCATCAGGCCACATAGAGTATAGCCTGAGGGCGCAAAATTTTTGAGAATTCTAAAACATTTTTATGATTTTTTGAGTCTCTCATCATTTCTTACTTTTCAAAACTCCCTTTGTTCTAGCGTCAAACTTTTCGAACCGGACACCTCAAAATCGTTTGGAATAGGGTTTCTTTGGAGGTGGATTTGAATTTTTTTCCTATTTCTTGACATCTTCCTTTCAGGGATGGGGGTGAGTTTGTATTAGACAGACACCTCCCTCCCCTACGAAAGCATCTACTATTATGAAGCGCCAAACAAAGTTCAGCCCAAGGTGGCTCAAAATGTAAATCCGTGGCCCTTGGTGTTACTCCCTGTAAAACAAGTGAAATGCTCTCACTTTATGAACTTCCCAACAGAAAATTGTCTTAAAATTTTATTCATGCCCATGACGAGAATCTTTATTTTCAAACTACCAAACCCCTGTCACACAGATGAGCAGTTGCATATAATCTTAGTAACATATGATGTTGCAGGTTTTAAAACTCTCACGGTGATAGTCAATGTTCCCGACGAGGTCGAACTGGCATGCGATATATCGCATCGATTAGGTCAAAAATCTCGGCAGATTTTGAATTTTTAGCAATGAAAAGGACGATAGCCCCTGCGTATTAGCCTAAAGAATCATGCCAATGCAAAAAATTGGAAAAATTCAGGGTAATGAAAGCAGAATACTGTTTGGAAAAAAAACCTCTTGCATTCAGTAAAGAATTCGATAACTGTATCGAATGCGAGGTTTTTTTTTCCGAAACAGGGCTGTGCTTTCATTTCTCTGAACGTCGCCAATTTTACGGTTTAGAATGAGTCTTGTAGTGCTCCCAGTTCCCGGAAATAGTACCGAATTTCGAATCTCCTAAGATGTTAATGAATTTTTCCTGGAACTTTTGAAATTCCTAAAATGATCCGGATTTTCTGCATTTTCCGGAACTTTTGAAAAATCTAAAAAAAAGTCCCGGATCTTTTAACGATCATGAAGAGGGAAAAATTGGAAGAAGAAAGTTCCGGATCCCGGAACTTTTGACGGACATGGAATGGGAGCACCGGAATCCTGAGGCTCGTGCGCAGGGGCTATCGCCTTTTTTCTAGCTAAAAATTCAAAATCTGGAAATTTTTTACATTATCGATGTGATACATCCATAGCACGCTAATTCGACCACGTCAGAAACCCTGACGAATCACCTCAAGTTCTTTTTCCCGCGGAATACTCGATTAATTTCCCGGCGACTTGACAGAGAAGCCTCAACCGTCTGATTTAACTCCCGTCCGGAGCTCTTTATCTTTTTCCCAGGCGCTGACNNNCCCCGGGCCTCGCAAATTCCCCCCGCCCCTCCTCCCCCGGAAGACGGAGGGTAGAATACTCCGAGCGGCCGCTCGTTAAAATCGCAAGCTCGACTATAATGAAGCCGGACCGTAAATTAAAGAGAGCAAAGGCGCTTTATCGTCCGGAGAGGGGCTCAATGCAGCCGCAACGGCTCGGTCCGCCGATAGAGAGCGCTGTTTTCGAAAATCCCCGAGTTTCGCGGGAGCATGAAGGCGGCTTAGCGAGATCATTAAAGAGGGAATGTTATACAATTCGCCACTTCGTTTTGCGTCCCGAAGTGTTTCGTTTCAGGGTGGCATGAAACGTAAGAAAGAAACGAAAGATTGGAAATTTCAGGGAAATATTTCATGAAGCTTCACGAGCCTGTGAATTACTTCGTATTTTTCAGGGGCTAGAGTATGCAACCCGCACTTAAACACGCACGAAAATGGAAGAAAGTCCCAATTTTTAAATTTTGCGAAAAATGAAAACGAACCGGTATTTTTCAATATATTTCATAAATTTCTGAAATTTCATGAAATATTTCACGTGAAATTTCAAGATTTTATTTTTCATGAAATTTTGCTACCCTGTCCTGTTTGGTGACAGAACTGCCACTTCTCCACCGTCCTCTCAAGCATAAATTGCTGTTACGTACAGCTTGAAAATGTGGGCTAAGTCTAATCTATAGTCCCTTTATACTGAAAGTGAAGACAATGCGAATCCAGTTCTGATTGGTTCTCGTACTCTGGGCCTTCACAGTGTTACAAACGGGACTGTAGTTACATTTTCACCAATTGCAAAGATTATAAACAGGTTATTAACAGATTCACTGGAAAAAAACACATTGGATCCAGAATCCAGACTCTTAAAAACATCGACAAGAAAAAATACTCTTGATTCAATCAGATTTAAGCTTAAAGCAAGAACCAAGTCTCTTGATTTGAGCGGGTTTCCTTTTGACATAAGCTTAAATCTGATTGAATCAAGAGTCCTGTTTCTTGTCAAAGTTTTCAAGAGTCTGGACTCTGGATCCAATGTGGTTTTTTTTTCCAGTGTAGTGTTCCCGTTCGGTGACAGAACTGCCACTTCTATACCGTCCTCTCAAGCATAATTTGCTGTAACATACAGCTTGAAAATGTGGGCTAAGTCCAATCTACAGTCCCTTTATACTGAGAGCAAATACAATGCGAATCCAGTTCTGATTGGTTCGCGTATTTTAGGCCCTCACAGTGTCACAAACGGGAATATAGTTTACATTTTCACCAATTGCAAAGATTATGAACAGATTATCATAGAGCACATAGAGTCGTAATGCAAGTGGGAGAGCTGGCGCCACTTTTAAGCATTGTCCAGGTCCCGAATTCCGAGATTCCTGTGCGGCGCCGGGTCCCTTTTTCGATACATAATCGATTGTTTGCGATACACGGGGACCCGGCTATATTCCACACCGCCATTTTGGATCGAATATGTATCGAAAAAGTGACCCAGCACACCGGGCTCGAAACTCGTCGAGCAGAACATGGCGCCAGATCTCTCACTTGCATTATTACGACTCTATGTACTCTATGCAGATTCTAAACAGATTCTAAACAGATTATAAACTGGGATGGACCGGGGAATTGGGAGTGCGACAAGGAAAAAATGGAATGAGAGAAGGAACGGAGACAGGAATTCGGGGATGAGTTGATCAAAGATTACAAGGAACGTCCGCTTTGTGTAATCTTTATTCCCGTTTGTGACATCCATAAGCCGCGTTGTCTCAACTCACTATAAAGGGACCCTAGTCCAATACGCACTGGTCGGTCATTCCCGAAGACAAGTTTTGGAACTCTACTGCGCAGTGACGCCGAATTGGCTGCTTTTGGGCGGGGAATTTGAATACAGTGTATTTCGTACGGGATAGCGGCTTATGAGACGTCAGACTGCCCGCGGCGGAGTGGGGGATGCGTACTGCCAATCATTCTACGTCATCAGTTTATGGCTGAGTGATGGGTGGATCTCAAAAAGATGCGCACAAACCGACCTGTGTAGATTGGTCTTGATCCATACACTATAATAATCTGAGTCTGCGTGTTTAATGAGGTAGCGATGTATCAAAATCTCTTTCAGATAACTTTCTATTCTCATCAAGCTTCAGAGCATGAGAGTCGTTTTCCCCGTTCGGGCTATACTTATGTAGGTACCTAAAGGTACAAGCGACAAAAATTCCAAAAGAATACTTAACTCTTCCTCGGAGGGATTTTATCTAGTCGATTCAGTGATTCCAGTTTATGTACAAAGGATGTTTCGTCAGTAATGATTTTCCCGAAATCATACTTGACTAAAATAGCAAAGAATCTCCGTTCCATTTTTTGCCGTTGAATCAGCTCTCAATCTTACTTTGACTTCCTACCTGTTCTAGAACTGAATATTTCAAATGGCATTATTGTAAATTATGAGTTGTCAATTTATAAATAGATATAAGGCGCGTTGGAACATATCCAACTGTTAGAGAAAAACAGTAAAATAATGTATTGTTATGAGATTAACGTGTAGTCTTATTTTGAATTTTAACGAGTTAACTATCTCCTTGTTTTCATTTTATCCAAGTTGTAAGTGTACATAAATCATATCTCTTTTTTAATTCTCAAATATAATTTGTTTTGTTAATTAACTGGTTTTCTTTACCTTATTCGATTCAATCTCCTTGCAGATTTGCAGGATGACATCACAATAATAAATATATGATGGCCAAAGGGGCTTGATTGCATTGCAACGTTTCAAAGTCTTACCTGACAGCTTTTTATTTGTCTGTTCGTAAACGAGGGCAATATGTGTTTTACATCGAAAATATTAGAAAATTTCCAGCAAATTGCCGAGCAAATTTACAACAAATATGCACAAAATAAATGAGCTCCGGTCTTGTGTAAATGAATGCTAACATTGTCAAATGTAACTTTGCGTCGTTGCAATCAGTGGCGTGGCGTGACTTGCGATAAATCGATTGTTTTGCCATTTAAACGTATGGTAAAGAATCGATTATTAAGGTGTTCGTTGCGAACACCCTGTTTATCAATCCTTTTCTATAGGTTTAAATGACGCACAGTGGATCGAGTCAATTAGAGAGGTCGGACAAGAATGTTTTGACTAAAACTGCAAATTTTTATGTTTATATCGCCACAAATTAAACTTAAAGGGGTGCTTATTGAAGAAAATTTTACGAGGACACCAATGGAACCATACTTTTAAATCCTCAAAAATTTGTATAAACGGAGTTAAGTGTTTAAAGTTTCCAAATTTTGTCCGACCTATCCTATCGACTCGATCCACTGTGTGGCGTAACAATCGATAAATCGCAAAGCACGCCACGCCACTGCTTGCTATACAACTGAGTTCCACCAGCTTTTACTCCTCAAAGGTCGGAGAAACGTGCTTGATTGATATATGGACCGCGTCAAGCAGAGAGGAACCAAGCCCTATCAGCTGTTGCCAAATTTAGTCGGGCACTTTAATTTTTAACATGAAAACGGTTGTGCGGATTTGCGATCCAATTCCTGTTGATTTTCTGCATAGTATAAAGGAAACTCCTTACAATTTTCAAAGGAATCCGCACAAACGTAACGGGATATTTTGAGTATAAAAAAAAGGGAGGAAAACATTCCTGATAAAAAAAAAGGTACCAGTAGGAATTAAATTTTGAAGCCTGGTATTATACTTGACTAAGAAAACAAAACATCGGTCCGATATAATCAAGTTGGTGTTTTAGTTTTTTGGGGGCCAAATTCGACAGTTTTCGTAAAATTGCCCCCATACGCTTCACGCCGAACAGCGACCACACTGTGTTAGGCCTTGTCTCCACGTACCGTTTCACGAGATTTGTCCTGGGGAAAAATCCCACTTACGAAATTGGGAAAAATATTGATTTAATCAATATTTTTCCCAGTACCAAGTATGGTCCTTTTACTCCTATAGGACCCACTGAGAGTGGCAGAAGAAGTAAAAGAATTATGCGATATTTTGTTTATTACTCCATTGTTCATGTTTGTTTAGTTAAAATAATGTGTCTAATTGTTAATTGAGTGCAATTTTTATTTTAATCCAGGTTAAATACTCGACTTTAACCAAGTGATCTTCCCGCGCAAACTAGTCGCAGGACCGTATGAGCCTCGTCCTGTGGAGACGGTAACTGGGAAAAATCCCAGAAGTTTCATTCCTGCGATTCGAACTTGGGACAAATCCCATGAAAACGTCCCGTGGAGACAAGGCGTAAGGCGCAATGCGTGAAGTATTCCCGCACTCTTGTAGGAGCTAATATGCTTCTTGTTCTTGCGCCGACCAGCGACCGCCGACCGCACTAAGAAAGACGCAATGCGTGAAGTATTCCTACACTCTTGTAGGCGCTAATATGCTTCTCGTGCCGACCGGTGGCCGCACTGTGTTTGGCGAGATTAGAACCGACGATACAGCGTTAGATTTGAAAGAAACTGTAGACATACGGAAAGGAGATAATGAGTGTGAAGAATGCCTGGGTAAAATTGACGAAGCAGTTCATGCAGATTGCAGACAAAAATATTCGAATGAAAAGCGTTTACTGAAAAGTAAATGAAATCAAGAGGCAGAGGCTAATGCGAGTAAATTTCCGTCGAACAGGGGCCGTCGTCCACCATCTCGGATCTTTGAATTTTAAAAATTTTAGTTTCTCCTCAGAGAATATCCCGTGACACCGAATTTCACAAAAATCGATCGAATAGGAGCTGAGATCAGGCCCGCCACAAGGGGGGGATACTGGGGGGGAGGGGGATACTAGGTCCTTGGTACCGGGGCCCGGTCAACATGTCATGTCATGTTCATGTCAGTCCAACATGAAAGTGGGTAAGGGGGTCAGCGGAGAACTTTATCAGAATTCAACCCTTTTATCTATGCCACCAGCTACGCGGAATATGCTGAAAGCGCCAGTGGCGCCTATATAGAATTAGATATCGTTCCGAATCATTTTGGACTCATGTTAGAAATAGTATTTCCATTTAAATCTTCCGTCGCATTTCTAAGGCGCAATGATACAACTATTTGAACTCTCCGGAATGCGTGAGGTATCCGGCCGCATTTGAAGGCGTTTTGAAAACAGCCAAGTTCCGATACTCGGATTATCGTTTTGCATAGTTCATATTATTTTGTTTCCATTTCTAACCACTTGTTTAATCATAATCCTCCTATAAAAACCACCCATTTGCTAAATACAATTCTAGCTGAAGCGCACTTCAGCTATGCATTCACCACTGCAAAAATGTCAAAGGAAATCGACACGCCCAGCGTGCATGAATGCAGGCCCGCCACAAGGGTGGGATACTGGGTCCCTGGTACCGGGGCCTGGGCCCCGGAGGGGGCCCGTGTTACCCGTGAAAAACCACTACGAATTCACATGCAACCCTTGTTTCGTAAGAAAAAGTGAAAAATTTACCCTCAAAATTTCGCAAAAGGTGAATAGATTTTCAGAAATACGCTGGGGCGCTGTAGAATTCTTCTTAAATTTTCAAAGAAGTATACTTCCCGGAAAATTTCTATCTTTTTTCAAGATTTTCAGTACAGAGGGATATTTTTAGTAACTGCGTTTCATTTTCTTCCGTCGTAAGATGCTAAGAGTCTCCAGTCTGGGCATCCTCGACTTCAATGGCTCATGGCTCAACTCCCTTGCCATAGACAAACGAAGGGGGAGTCCAGGGGGGCCTGGCCCTCTTAGAGCTGAAAATAGTATCATATGCCCCCCCCCCAAAAAAAAATAAAATTTTCCAGATGTTTTGAATGCAACAATTCGCAAGTATTTTGTGCTGAAAGTAGAAAAAAAAACATAATTATTCCGCAGAAATTGATGGAAAAATTCTTTATGGAAGCTTCAAAATGCGTCCGATTAGTCGTATAAATTGTAAAATTTCTCGGGGGATGCCCCTCGGACCCCCCCCCCCTCCGTGCTTGGGGCCCGGACCTTAAAACTGGTACCAGGGCCCGAGATGGGATGTGGCGAGCCTGCATGAAGGCTATTTCCATTTAAATCTTCAGTCACATTCATACGGCGCAATGATACAACTATTTGAACTCTCCGGTATGCGTGAGGTATCACGCCGCATTTGAAGGCGTTTTCAAAACAGCCAAGTTCCGATACCCGGATTATCATTTTGCATAGTTCATATTCTCTTGTTATATTCCGTACCACTCGTTTATTTTTAATCCTCGTAGAAAATCCACCCATTTGCTAAATAAAATTCTAGCTGGAGCGCACTTCAGCTATACATTCGCCACTGCAAAAGTGTCAAAGGAAATCGACATGGCATGTCGATGCCCAGCGTGCATGGATTCTATATGCCTTCGTTCATCGTCTTTCCTTCCGTAACGCATGATACACGAAATAATTGCGTTTTTCACGCGAAAAGCGAAATTGAAAAGCTCAGATTTTGGATATCATGCGTTTTCATACGAAAGGTTCAAAATTTGAAATCCAAAATGGCGGGTACTCGGTACGTGGCCAAAAATGCTATCTCAGCCAGGCCCGCCACATCCCATCTCGGGCCCTAGTACCAGTTTTAAGGTCCGGGACCCAAGCACGGAGGGGGGGGGGTTCGAGGGGCAACCCCCGAGAAATTTTACAATTTATACGACTAATCGGACGCATTTTGAAGCTTCCATAAAGAATTTTTCCATCAATTTCTGCGGAATAATTATGTTTTTTTTCTACTTTCAGCACAAAATACTTGCGAATTATTGCATTCAAAACATCTGGAAAATTTTATTTTTTTTTGGGGGGGGGCATATGATACTATTTTCAGCTCTAAGAGGGCCAGGCCCCCCTGGACTCCCCCTTCGTTTGTCTATGGCAAGGGAGTTGAGCCATGAGCCATTGAAGTCGAGGATGCCCAGACTGGAGACTCTTAGCATCTGACGACGGAAGAAAATGAAACGCAGTTACTAAAAATATCCCTCTGTACTGAAAATCTTGAAAAAAGATAGAAATTTTCCAGGAAGTATACTTCTTTGAAAATTTAAGAAGAATTCTACAGCGCCCCAGCGTATTTCTGAAAATCTATTCACCTTTTGCGAAATTTTGAGGGTAAATTTTTCACTTTTTCTTAAGAAAAAAGGTTTGCATGTGAATTCGTAGTGGTTTTTCACGGGTAACACGGGCCCCCTCCGGGGCCCGGGCCCCGGCACCAGGGACCCATATCCCACCCTTGTGGCGGGCTTGCATTCATGCACGCTGGGCGTGTCGATTTCCTTTGACATTTTTGCAGTGGTGAATGCATAGCTGAAGCGCGCTTCAGCTAGAATTGTATTTAGCAAATGGGTGGTTTTTATAGGAGGATTATGATTAAACAAGTGGTTAGAAATGGAAACAAAATAATATGAACTATGCAAAACGATAATCCGAGTATCGGAACTTGGCTGTTTTCAAAACGCCTTCAAATGCGGCCGGATACCTCACGCATTCCGGAGAGTTCAAATAGTTGTATCATTGCGCCTTAGAAATGCGACGGAAGATTTAAATGGAAATACTATTTCTAACATGAGTCCAAAATGATTCGGAACGATATCTAATTCTATATAGGCGCCACTGGCGCTTTCAGCATATTCCGCGTAGCTGGTGGCATAGATAAAAGGGTTGAATTCTGATAAAGTTCTCCGCTGACCCCCTTACCCACTTTCATGTTGGACTGACATGTTGCAGTCTGCAGCCTACGCTCAACTTCTTTTCTCCATTCTTTGCTAACGTATAATACAGGAATAGTCGGCGATTTTTAACGGGGATTCCGAATTGGAGCTTAGATTTTGGATTTAATGCGTTTTAAGACAAATTGCCAAAATTTCCAAATCCAAGTTAGTCGGAGTGGCCTCAAATGCTATCCCGGATCCTGTTTGATTGATTGTTGTGCAACCTCGGAGGCAAGGGGTAATGGAGATGTTGCATGTGTGAGGAATTTGCGATTTGACTACTGATTTTTATGTAAAAGTTCGCGAGAAATACGATGGTGCCACCGGTTTACTCTGAAATTAACTCCCACGCTCAAAAAAAGCTATCAAGTTGAGGCCAAAATGAAAGGAATATCCCACGCTATCCTGAGAGTCCGCACCTCTACATTAAGACAAACTTTCCATGCGAAGATAGGGAGCAAATATACATTGACAGGGCTGCCACTTTATTTGGGGACTCCAAAACTGAAATCACGGCAACCCAAGATCCATCCATATAGGTCAGTCATTCCCGAAACCCAAATGAGAATCTTCTGCGCATGACGTCAGCATTACTGCCGCGAAAACCAGAAATGTCGGAAACAATGCTTTTCTTATGGGAGAGAACAAATTTTTCTTAATGAATCATTTAAATTTCTTACTTTTAAATTCTTTGAAGCTTTCTGAGTGTCGAAAGGAACGTTTAGAAATTAGCGTCAAGGGTTTCAATTCAGCTGAATTTGCGTTTTTATATTTTTAAATGATTTTTGAAGTCAGCGATGTAACAAGCCATCTAGTGGTATAGATTCGCGTGTAAAAATGGCTGATGCAGAGTAAACTGTAAAAATGAAAGAGCACAAATTCGGCAAAATCGAAACCCTGAATGCTAATGTCTAAACGTTCTTTTCGACACACAGAAAGTTTCAAAGGATTTAAAAGTAAGAAATTTAAATGATTCATTAAGAAAAATTTGCTCTCTCCCATAAGAAAAGCATTGTTTCCGACTTTTCTGGTTTTCGCGGCAGTAATGCTGACGTCACGAGCCAATGGAAAGGGGCTTACCCTGAGCGGGGAAATCTGCGCAATGACTGACCTATATGGATGGATCTTGCGGCAACCCTACTTGTCTCTGGTATTTGCTCCCTATATCTTTGCATGGAGAGTTTGTCTTGATGTAGAGGTGGACTCTCAGGATAGCGTGGGATATCCCCTCCATTTGGCCTCAACTTGAGAGCTTTTTTGAGCTTTGGAGTTGATTTCAGAGAAAGCCAGTGGCACCATCATGTTTCTCGCGAGCTTTTACTTAAGAATCAACAGTCAAATCGCAAATTCCTCACACACGCAACATCTCCATTGCGACGGAAAAGTTCAATTTTTGTTATATTTTCAAAATTCGAAAATCCAATTTGGCGGACGTGGCCTAAAATGCTATCTCGGTCCCCGTTCTATCTATTTTTGTGAAACTTGGTAGCAGATGGTGCCATTCGACATGAAACTCGATTTCTGTTGTCAAATTTGCAAAATTCGAGAATCCAAAATTGGACATTCGCTTTATCGGTTAGTACGCGAGTAGTGGAGCTCTCGTTGACCGGAAAGCGGGAAAAATTAAAATTTTTTAAAACATTCACGAGCTTTTACGAGCTTCTGGAGACAAGAAGGTATGTTTATGCAAACTATAAACAATTCAAAACACACACACTAGTCTAAAGTTGGCTGCAGGTGCTTGACACAAAGCCATTAAACAACAGAAAGAAAAAAAACGCAATAGTGTATTTAATACACTAAAAAAAGGGGAAAAAAAAACAATTCAAATCAGGAGAGGCCACATAACTCGCATTATGGAAAAAAATGATGCATTAATTTTCACTGCTCCCTCAAATTTTCCGCCACATGCAACGACCAATCAGCGTTGAGCGCGGTTCTCTGTTCATTCCGTTCCAGAAACATCGTTCCTTTTTTCCCATTTCACACCTGTTGAAGGAACTCATAAAACATAAATGGACCAGCCCGAAATCAAAACAAAGTATCGTACTGTCAGAATTTTCATGTCATTATCATTAGATTTTGTATGGTTTTGTGATTTTTCTTCCTCTTCATTGGATTGAAGATTCGCTAGTTTCATGAGTGATTTTTTTCACGCTCTTCAGAGATAGCACCTGGTAAGTTAAATCTGTTTCATCAATTTGCTGAACTATCATGGATGGACGTTGGCCTAGGACAAGAGTCAATGACAGCGCAAACAAAATTTACTCACATCACCTTTCTCACATTTGTGGTCTCCTTATTCTTCGTATATTCAGTATAACGAAACATGAACCGTAGTTTTGTCTTTCCAAGTGAATGAAACATGATAAAAAAAATTACTCCCTGAATTCATTCGGACGAAGTTTCACTCGCAAGCACCTTGAGTCTAATATTGGCACTGACAAGGTGGGCAATCGTTGAAATTTTGCCTGTTTTCTTGACTGCCTGTGTCCGTAACTTGTGTGGCCACGGAATTGAATCTTGAAGCTGAAGTCTGCATGTGAGTGCATCATGTCAGTTTCAGTTGAAACGAAAGACAATGTACCTACAATTGCCTTAGCGTGGTTGATGCAGTAAATATGTTCTAATCAGAAAGATGTCTCATTCGAGTGATTTTTGAAATCAACCCAGTTTGCCTCGCTTGTTTATTACAGTCATCAAATGACCTAATTTTTAAAGCACTACCCTCTTACTGAAGATTAGGCAGGTAGGCAGAAGTCAAGCTAATTTGTTGTAAGATTCGGTGGACAAAGCTTAAATCTTTGTAATATTGCACATGCAAATCTAATTTGTTTCGGTATACTTATTGTAATGTATCAGAATTTGAGAAGAATACCAAACGCAATTAATCTAAGATTGATGATGTCAAGCATATGAACTGAGTAATTTTGCAGCGGGATTCACAATGGAACAAAGCATCCTTATCTAATTTTAAAACAAAACTTTTCATGCATTAAAATGGTAAATCTTTAACTATCTATAAATTCTATCTGTATAGTCTCATGTTACTTACCCATATCTAGAATTTCTTGAACATAAGTTGGCAGCTGTTTACTTTCAGTTTGCATGCGACTGCGTTGCTGTTGTCTAATAGCAATCGAGGATTGACCTTGGGTGTCATCGTTTGCTCGCGCATAAATCAGTGACTGCACATGGCAGTCATATGTAAACCATTGCCAACGTATGTGATATGTGTTCGACAGGACATGCTCATACTTTCTAGCATTTACGACCACAGTAAGGTAGTAAATGGATGCAAATTTTTGCAAGACACTTTCAGGAGGAAAAAGGCTATTTTTTTTTTCTTTTTCAGGTTCTCATGAGAGTTTTTCCATACCACAATGTCCGATGAACGGAAAAAATCAATAAATTACTATCATGGAAAATTGTCTAGGGATGAAGCTGAGTCAATCCTTAAAAATCGTAAGTTCACGTAATTAATTTTGTCTCTTGCTGCGTTTAAGTTTTTAGACTTCCTAGATAAGTTCGCTGAAGCACTCAACACTTTTTTCCCTCTCACTTGAACTGTAAATGGCTGTAAGTTTGTTAGAAAGTGCTTTAAGCAAAAGTAGAATTTTAAAGTCAAGTGGTGCATTGAAGCCTCCAGTGTGAAAAGGAGAAGAATGTCATTCTAGAAAGAATTAAAGCTAAGATACTTTTATTCTGAAGAAGAAGAAGAAAGAAAAAAGTTTAACAGAGCAATTTGATCTCAAAAAGTAAATTGTCAGCATTGCAATGTCAGTTTAAACTTTTCATGAGCTGTGAGACTGATCATAACATCTCAAGTTTAAACACTCTCTTTTGGAAATCACAAAATGTCACTTATTTCTCTAACCATCCAGAGGTGCAATTCAAAATTCAGAGTTTACATGTTTCTATTTTTCAGAAAATAGGTTTTAAATCTAGCATTGTCCACTATATACCAGATAGAGCTCGAAGAGAACTTGGAGATCCTAGTTCCTCAGATTGATTGCCATGGTACACGGGTGCACGAAATGATCATTTTTTCTATCCAAATGAAGAGAGTATGGAAGAAATTCCAATCTGAATCGATGAAAAAAATCATGCAAGGAAAATGTTGATAACATGACCACTGAGGAAGCATTTTGTGCATTCATTTCAGATCATGATCAGAACGAGAGACAAAGATTCTATTTCCAAAGTTGTTAAACATTTGTGTAAAATGTTCTATAGTTAGAAACTCATTGTTAGCCCCCCATCGATAGTGAAATTGCAGTTATGGGTAGCCAAAGTGCGAAACCTTTTATCTCCATTGCGATGTTACAAAATTTCTGCTCCTATTTCATTTTCTCAGGGAGAAACAAGCCAATGTTGTAGCTCAAAATTTATACAGAATATTCTGCTGAAAGGGAGGGAAAACCGATGGAGCTCTCAAGAAATTACATTAACTAGTTTTCCAAGCAGAAAACAAAGTATGACAGGAAGTTTGCATCGTCACAAACAGAGATACTAGTTTCACACTTTGGTCTGCGATATGTGTACTTTGATTTGCAGTGTTTCAGTCCTTACTTTATTCTGCACAATGAATACTACTTAACATCATTTCTTGAAAACTTCGGTGATTTTTTTCTTCTCTATGTGAGGAATATTCTGTGAGAATTTCAAGCCACGATGGTTGATGATCTCCTTTTTGAAAATAAAATTGGAGTGGAGATACTTAAACGCCACAACCAAGCTGCGTATTTTTGCAGTTTCAACTTTAATCTCTACTATTATTCCCTATTTTAATGTCTCTAATACACAAGTTTATTGATCTCTAGATGAAAACGCTGAAAATGGTCTTTTCCTCATTCGACTGAGCTCAACTGAAGTGGATTATGTTCTCTCTGTGCTGAGAGACAATAATGTCATCCACTATCAGATTTTTCGCCACGGTGAAGACGCGTTTTTCTCGGTGGAAGAGCAAACTGTCATCCATGGCCTAGAAACTTTAGTTGAGTACTATCAAGGAGATGGTGCCAACGGTTCTGTCTGTCAGCTGCGGTCCTTTGTTGAAAAGGATCCACTTCCCCATGATACTCGGCGGCATGGAATAACAAATCTACTACATCGCGCAACGAAAGAAGGTAAAATCAGTTTTCACAATGGAACCCCTATTTTTAGTTTTAAGCAGTGTTGTACGAAATGTTCAATTGCTATAGTCCAAGTGGAGTCAAAGAACCTACAGGAACAGAAGTAGGTAGCCTAGATAAAGTTGGTTTTAAGAGGTTTCTAATAGAAAACTAGTTTTAAAAATACTTAAACACAAATACTTGAAATGTGTTGCTCTCAAAGGCTTAAATTTCATGTTCCTTTCATTATCACTATTTTTCAGTCCTAAATCAATTATTACATTTTATGGAAGGGGTGTATGAAAATGTGGAAGGAAGAAAACTTTTCCTCAAAATTCCGTCAAAATTTGAAAGTGAAAGGAAAAGAATGAGAAAAAAGTAATTACTTTTGCAATTGTTTGGAAATTTTGTGGAGAGCTTAATATAGATTGCTGGCAGGCAAGTGCATGAGAATGTGGAAGCTTTTAAGATTCTGCACCTGTGTAGTTTGAAGTACCAACTCACGTTGTCGAAACTTGCGTTTAAATCTTTTCTTGTGCTATCTCTTATGAGATAGTTTAATTGAGATTTGCACATCATTCAATCACTCTTCTTTAATAGGGATCTTTTCAGTATCAATTTTCATGTTTTTACTTGAATAACATGTCGGAAATTTTTTTTCAGGAAATACCGTGATTGTGTCTGAATTACTGAAGTCAAGGACGCGAAATCTTGACGCCAAAGATGAAACAGGACAAACAGCAGTTCATCTGGCAAGTCGTGTCAGCAAAGATGAAAACAGAATCGAAAAGGATGAAATTTTAGAAATGTTACTCATTGCGGGGGCCAGTGCCAACTGTCGAGACATTGACGGCTACACACCTCTGCATGTAATTATTCTTATTTTTCATCCATAGCTTAGCTTTATATTGAGGAAAAGTTTGTTCTTTGTAATTATTTGGGATAATCATCATCTTTTGTTTGTCTTTTGATGGCTCTTTTCAGCATCCACAGCTGATGGAATTTTGAGCCACATTAACGGTCATGAAAACGGAAGGTTGAACAGTATATTAAGGAAATATCCCATTTGTAGAGAAAATATTCATGACTCTCCTCAAAAATAAATATTTTATCAGGAAGCATTCGGCAACTCTCGATGTTTCTACAGTGTTTTTCCTAAGCACAGCAGAATATATTTACTGTGTTTCTCAATTTTTTAAAAGCCATGAAAAATAATTTTACAGTTTGACTTGATTCTTATTTTGCACCTTAAGACCATCATACTATGATTTCAGTTTTGTGATTTTTCTCATTTATATTTCTTTTGTTATTATTTTGATCATTAAAATTTCCGTATTTTGTGTTCTGCGCTTTTTTTTTTGTTTGTTCCCTTTTATTGTTTTGATTTCTTTCAATTTTTATTTTGTTTGATTTTTCACCTCTTTTAGTACGCTTGTCAAAACAATTTACCGTCCACAGTAAGGATTTTAGTTGAAGTTGGTGGGGCAAACCTTCAGTTGAGACACCCTGAAACAGGTATTGTTTTTAGTCATCCGTAGGTTTGTTGTAGATTAGTCCCATTATTTAATTTTTTACGAGTAATTGCTTTTAGATATTTTTAAAAGGAAAGAAGAACAGAATAGCTGATCTTATTTTAAAATTATAATGCAAGAAATAACAAAATACAAGTGTTCAAAGAAGATAAAATGAGGAATATTCAAGTTATTCTATCTTTCTACAGATGCACATAGATGTTTGTTTAACGAGGTCTTGATGAATTTCACAATTTATGTTCAGGATCTTCAGTGAAATGGTATGTTCCGCAATGATTTCCTCCTCCATGAAATACAATCAAATATCTCTAAGCTGGAATGCATCAGGACCAATGGCTCATTCTGATTTGGTTATTTTGGTCCATTTAAAGATTTTTTTCAAAATAGAGTGAAGCAAAGAAGGAAAAGGCTCGTCTTCATGGAAAATTTGGAAGAGTGAGGTATAATTTTAGAAAATAAGTGAGGAAATAAATGCTAGATGATATGATGTATCCTGCAACATGAAACTCCCGCAACTTGGTTTTTAAGCACCTGCTATGTTGAATGACTCTGGAGATTGAGTAACAATGCCGCATACTGTTTTAAAAATGGCTGTTGTACTTTTGAATTATACTTTGTATTCTGATTTTAAGTTTTTATTTCTTTCAGCTTGGGTCCCCCTCCATGAAGCAGCTAGCAGAGGTTTTGTGGACGTCGCTCTTGTGCTCTTAAGTCTAGGCGCTCCCACCAGGCCTCGAACAATAGACAATCTAACTCCAGCTTTATTGGCACGTGCAAACAAACACTTCAAATGCGAGGACTTGCTTGGTAAGTATTTTTTCTTGGAAGCTTAGTGTAAACTTCCACACATGTTCATTTTGTTGGAAATTGATCAAAGTAACTTTCTGTCAACATTTTATAAAACCTAAAGACAGGTTGGACCTCATTTTATAATGAGCAACTATTGTCTCTGACTCATCTTATTGTGTCATTTATCTACTCATGAACATTGGTGCTTTTGTGGATGGGCCAAGAAAAGACTGTGAAAAAAAAATTGTGAACTGACCCGTACCGAAATAATATTTATTGTTTACCAATGCTGTACCTCTCTGTACTAAATAAATAAATAAAAAAAAGGAGCCCCTAATCGCAAAATGCAGTCCAATTAGTGACGAAATTAGAAAGAAATGTATCTTAAGTTGCTATGTTACCAACATCATCATATATAAATTTTTAAAATGCATCCTATCATCTTTACAGCATGAAACCTTTGTGGTAATTTTTTTCTTTGCTCTTTGAAAAAAAAAAAAAAGCTGTAAAAATTGTGTGCGAAACATTTTTGCAAATTAAAATTTAAAGGGAGTCTTGACTATAATCAACATCGTTGTATCTATAGTTTCACCAATGATTTCATATACTTGATCAAACTTTTTTTTCATTACTGGTAGAAAGGTATTTAAAAATTTTCTAAGGCTCAGACACTGAACCTGTAAAAGTCAAAACTCACATGAACTTGCAATTGGACTGAGTTAAATGGAAATGTACCAAGTCTTATTATGGGAAAAATGTGTCATAATTTGTCTTCTGTTGAAAAATCTTCGTCAAACATTATAGTTGTTAAATTTTGTCCTTAACATTGAGCCTTAAGGAGGAATAAAAGTTCGAACCTCTTTTTCCCAGTTCAAACTTGATGCGACTTGATGCATTTTTTGTAAACCCTGTTCAATTGAAAAATCATAATTATATTCTCCTGTCTTTTCTATCTTTCGCAAACTCGTGGCACATAAAAAAGAGAAAGAAAAAATTTAATAAGTCTTAATGAGGCAGGCAATATAGTTTTCTGTTAAAAGAATAAAAAATGAGGAACAATACTACCTAATTGACAATTTAGGCGAAAGTGATATAGCAACTTTGCTGCATTCTATACTATAAAATATGTGAGTTTTTTTTTTTCCCCCCCAATTTGGCATGGGAGCGCTATAATGACGCTAATCCACCCTTTAAATCACAAAACTGGCGAAGGCTTTTCTTCATCCTGCAAAATGGTCAGTTGGCAGGTAGGCAGTATTGATCTGTAGCCATCGATGAGAGAAAATTAGGCGATGTGGTGAAATGCAGTCAGGCTGATTGAAATTAAATCTATCAAATTGATTATTCAAACCTGTGTGTGATCAATACCTTGTTTGTATTACAGCTCAGCACCGAAATCCTGAGCCAAAGAACACAAGGGCCAATTGGTTCCATGGAACATTAGAGCGGAATGAAGCTTTGCCTATATTTGAGCAAAATGGTTTTATTGATGGCATGTACCTTGTACGATTCAGCGTCAAGTCAAATAATCATGTTTTAACAATGTGTTGGAACAAAAAGATGCTGCATTATCAAATTTTAAAACAGGTATTTTTCGATTCTTACTCAAAATCAAATTTTGTAGCAGGTAACTTGTTGCTTTTTTCGTTGCATGTTGAATGGATTACTAGACAGGGTAAAACATGTAGCATTACAGCACATATGTTCTCATCCAAGTTTCATGCAGAGCATGTCAACATATCAAGGTAGATTTACACAGGTATGGAAAAGTTGAAAATTTCCCATGAGCCTCAGTACGTGTCACATGACCTCGTGACGTAGGTTAAGGGGCCCGTTTTTTAATTAAATTACAATCAAATTAACATTCAAACGTTTGTGCGTTTAAACGCTAAAATTAATATCGTATAACCAAAATTGTGAAAAAAATCCCACAAAATTTTGACTAACGATAAACCGAACATAATGAATCAAAATAATCAAAACATCCAAAATGGCTGACGTTAAGGGGCCGCTGGAGAGCCAATCAGAGGCCAGTTGTTTAGTTCTGTCCATACCTGTGTAAATCTACCTTGTCAACATATTTAGAAATTTTCTAATTAACTCATAAGCAAGGAATTAACTTCTGACTTTTCAGTAAATCAGTAAATGTAAATTTCCCGTTCATGGAAAAATCAACAATCTTGCATGGGATTATTACAATTTTCCGCCACAAAAAATTAAGAACACAAGAGAATAAATTTTGCAGGTGTTGAGCACTTTATGGTAGTCTTGTACCTACCTTAAGGTTTAACAAAATAATTTTGTATTCCCTACAGTTGCAAATCATCATTATCCCTTGCAAAGGTCAATTTTTCAAGTTATTCTTTCGAATTTTACTCGAGATGTGGCAAAATTGTCCTTCCTTTGATGCTATGTCAAGGATCCATTTGAACCTTCCTGAATCACAATGTGAACCATATGAGGGCTCCTCAGTAAAGGAGCCATGTAACATGTTGATCGACATGCAGGTTGACTCTACTAGTATGGATGTATTCCTCAAAGACCAGCGCTCGCACTGCCAATGCAGCTGTGTCAGCCGAACCACACAGATTGCTTTTTCTTGGCATTTTAGTAAACTAGTAGCACTAGGTACTGAATGAGTGAATTCACAAACGTCATTTTTCTTTGAAACTTTCTCAGCGCACACCATTCGATCTTTTTGTGTTTCCGTGATCAGTAGGCAATAAGTGCCAAAACACGAAGGCAGTCAACATGTTAAGGATTGTCCATGAATACCCCCTACACATGATTGTCCCTTATACATGTTTTAAAGTTTTTATTTTGATTGTCATAAAATTTACTTTTTTATCAGCAAGAGTAAGAAACTGTAAAATCTGAAGGGCATAAGTTAATAGTGTTATTCATTAAAAATCCAGTGTATCAAGTTTAATATTCTCTGTTAACTATGGCAATATATAGATTTTATTATCGGAAAATAACATTAATTTCAGGGTGACTTTTGGTTCATTGACAACGGCCCATATCTTGACTCGCTGGAGCACGTAATTGAACATTATTCCAAATTCTCGGATGGTCTGCAGATGTTACTCACAAGACCCATTCCACCGGCTCCAAAACCGCCTGTACCAAGTTTTCCTCAAAATTTGAATAGAGTAATTTCTTTTTTCTGTATCATCTTAGTGCTTTCATCTGGTTTTACTCATTTTGTGTCAGTTAAGTTTCTTTTACTAGGAGGCTTCCTAAAGTCTAGAATGTGGAGCAAGAAGTGGTCAAGAAAAAACTTTTCTTTCTTAGGATTGCTACAGTCAAGATGAATATCTAAACATCTTGGTGAATTTTAAAAAGGCAAAGAAAACTGGGAAGTGTCGAGAAAAATGACGAAATTGTCAGGGATAAATTTTTTGATTAATTCTTCAATCACATTTATATCGACGGTGAAAGTTGACAATCACATAACTCGTTTGCGGTGTCTGAAAATCTCCGCCTCTACGTCATTTTTTTAAAGGAGAACAAATTGATATTATTTCTTGAAGTTTTTGCAGAATTTTCTTCGCATTGAGAAGAAAAATCATGACAGTTTTAAAGAATTGCCGTTGAGTAATTTTCCATTTAAAAAATAAAGTATGACAGGAAGTCTGCGACGTCACAAACCGAGTTATGTGATTGCCGACTTTCACCGTCGATATGCTTTTCAATGTATTTGACATTGCAGACAACAACTATTGTATGCTTGTGTTGTTTCTTTATAATCGTTGCTCAAAAGACCAATCCACACAAGTAAGTCATTCGCATAGATGCTTTTTAAGATCCTACTTTGCATTGGGACGAGAAGCTTAAATGCAATTTATTTCATATGGGAGCAGCCAATGCTATGTCACCTTGGCTGCGGTTGAGCGAGGGCTGACTGGGGGACAAGCCTCCAAAAATATGCACAATGACTGGTTTATGTGAATTGGTCTTTATCTCCAAATGTCAGAGAGTTTTTGACCAAAGAGGTCTGTGCAAAAACGGCAAAATCCGCCCACCCTCAGATTTCAACCAAACTTCGGATTTTGATAGGCCTATATGCCAATAGTAATCCCTGAAAATTTCAGCCCCCAAAAATAATTACAAGAGGGGGGGCGGGGGGTCAAAGTTGGAAAATCGTGCAAAATTCAAACTGCTATATCTCGNCTGAGGGTGGGCGGATTTTGCCGTTTTTGCACAGACCTCTTTGTCAGGGAAATAGGAGAAATGTCAGGGAATTTTATTTTCTAAATTCTGCGGCAACCCTGTTTTCACCTTGTTTTTTGCCTGTACAAGTTTGTTTTATTTTCCAGCAAGAAGGTACAAAATCAAAATTAATAATATCATTTCTCTAGTCACTAGCCTTTAGTTTTTCCCCCCAAAAATTTGACTAAGTATAAAATGTTTGAGAGGAGTATTCCCTTCAACTTGCGATTAATTTTTAAATTTCATTTTATAGCTTGAACTGATAATGCGCCCATGAAATGCATGAAGATTCACTACCCACAACTTGCATTTGTTTTTTTTTTGTTGATTCGTTTATTTTTGTTTCATTTTTCTTCCTTTTTTCAAAGTGAAACATCTACGTGAGGATTTTTTCTTGTTCTCAAGGTACATTCAACTACAGGTATGGACAAACGGGGTGCCAAAGTGGCAGCGCTGAAAATAATAGGTCATTGAGTGATGTTGCAAGTTGTACCATCTTTGCCGAGCAATTCAAAATGACCTCAAGTCAGATCTGATAGCTTCAATGAGCTATCAGATGAAGTTAAAAAATTAGTGAAACTCAAAATAACGAAAACCTCAACTAAAAACATGAAAAAATAACACAAACTTGACGAGACCCTCTCTCTGAACAGACAGTAAACAAGTTTTCAAAATGGCATTGCAGTCGTACCATTGGACGCTGTCAAATCTACGCTTTTCGACGACTTTCTAAAATTCCATTTGTCCATACCTGTAGTAGAGTGTGCCTTGCTTGTTCTGCTCTCTCAAAACTTAGAAGCTAGGGAGGTAGAAGTAGATGATAAGATTTTCTTTGCTTTTTGGCCAGTCCAGCACACTGAGAAAAAAAATAAAAATTAACAATGTCAGCAAATTTGGGGAATGGTCTAATTTTTCAATTGTGTTATAATGCGTCACAATATTAAAATAGTAGTATGGTAGCTTTTAAATTTTTTTTTTGTGTGAATCTGCAATAATGTTTGTTTGTATTGAAATTTTGCAGCTGACCCCAACAACACTTCCAACAAAACACCGGAGATCCAGAGAATCTAGCACTGTTTCTGAGAAAAAACCCTCTCCGCTTCCATCGTCTCTGTCTCTTCCACGACGGTTGAAACCATTGCCAGCCAGTCCGTTAGGCCACCCTGTCAATGGTCATTCAGCTAGTCCATTTCCCTTGTCTCTCCCTTGTGAAAAGAAAACCGAGAAAGGTAAGTTCTTGAGACGCTTATTGGTCAAATACTTTTGTGTATAATAGTAGTTGCTGACGCATAGCTTTTCATTCACTGTTAATCTGAGTCAGCAGATAGAGCCATCATGGTCAGTCGATGAATTTGTTTTAAATTGTTATAGAATCTTTTTCTTGCCAACCTTCCAAATTGTTGATGCTTTTACAGCACGGCTGTTTCAAGCAACTGCTCATCGTCAGGTGTTTAAACAATTTTCTAAAAAACTAAAATTATCGTGAGTAGTTGTTTGGTTTCTGAGATCGCGATGTGACTGATGTTACTGATGTGACTCAAAACAGCTTTAGTGTAAAAGCATCAACAATTCGGAAAATTGGTGAGAAAAAGGCTGTATAGCAATTTAATAAATGTGATCAATAAAGTTAATAAAAGAAGTGAATTTGTTTTAAATATTTTTTGTGTGGTACAGTTAAGTTTAAATATAAATTTTAAATAAAAATATTAAAAATGAAGTAAATATTATTGAAAATACTAGATACTTAGATCTAAGCAGCTGGGAAAGGTGTTGAATGAAGTTCCATGAGAACAGTAATTAAAATCGTGGACACCTTGCACAGAACTCCTTGTTGCGGTGGAAAAGAGGAAAGCTGAGGATGAAAACTTTGAAATGAAGAAAACTGGTTCGCCTCAAAATTAAAATTGTGCATTGTCCTGTAAATCAGGGGATAGTTTAAGCAAAAAAAAAAAAAAAAAAAAAAAAGAGAGAGAGAGCTGTAAAAAAAGAAACAACATCCAAGAATTCGGAAAGTTTAGAAAAATGAAGGGTTTTTGAAAGAAAAAACGAACCAAGCAATGAAATCGCTCCCCCTGATTTAAATTGTAATTTTAATTACTTTTTCCCAAAAATTTTTCTAAGGTATATTTTTCTAAGGTATCAGGCAAGTGTTAAAAGGTATATTTGCATGAGATGTTAACATTTGTCTTTCCTTTGTATCACTGTGCCTTTTTTTATGATTTTTTTTTTTTTTTTTGCAGACTTTTTTATTCCATATGAGAATATCATATTAGAAGATACCCTCGGTGAAGGGGAATTTGGGTCTGTCTACAGAGGTATCTATCAAACAAGAGAAGGATACGAAGTAAGTGATTTTCTGGATAAGTTTTTCCTCCTTTTTTTTCTCTGCGAGGAAAGATGTTTGGCTTTAAGCTCTGCGTAGCTTTAGATGCATTTGTTGAGCTTTGATGTAAGAATAGCAAATTCAGTGTAACGCCTTTTGAAATTTTCAAGATTTTACAATCCTCAATTTTACTAATTTTTTCAACATTTTTTTCATACAGTTAATAACTTTAACTTTACAGTTATTAACAGTTAATAACTAACTTCGCCTAACATTTTATAATTTAGCAATTCAAGATTTTTAGGTAGATTTCGAAGAAATATCTACCTATTGCAGACGGTACGACCTCGTAATTTTCCGGAATTTTCGCTCAAAGAGCATCGATCCTGAAACCCTGAGTTGAAAAATGTGGGTCATAAAAAAAGTACGGTATATATATATATATAACTGGGATCTAACGAACCTTTGCGACCGTTTTTTTCCGGAACTATCCGTACGATCAAAACGAAACTAAGCATGGTTCTTCACTGCTATGAGGTCTAGATCAAGTTTCCTTTTTCGTGAAAATCGGTCCACCCCTTATCCGGAAAATCTCAAGTCCAAAGGGGGATGATTTTTCAAACTCGTCCGATCTTAGTCGGCGATACGTCAAAAAACTCGTCTCGTCGTGGCCTTCAAAACAACCTATATTCATCTACCCTCTAAAACCACCCCTTATCCTGAAAATATCAAGTCCAAAGGGGGATGATTTTTCAAACTCGTCCGATCTTAGTCGGCGATACGTCAAAAAACTCGTCTCGTCGTGGCCTTTAAAACAACCTATATTCACCTACCCTCTAAAACCACCCCTTATCCTGAAAATCTCAAGTCCAAAGGGGGATGATTTTTCAAACTCGTCCGATCTTGGTCGTTGATACATCAAAAAACTCGTCTCGTCGTGGCCTTCAAAACGACCTATATTCACCTACCCTCTAAAACCACTTCATATCCGGAAAATCTCAAGTTCAAGGGGGACGATTTTCCGACCTGTCAGGCTCATTAGGCGCAATTCTTTTCATAGAAACGATTAGTCGAAATCTACCTTTCGTTTCCACTGTGGCTGGAAAGCGTTTTTTTCAATTGTTATCTGTAAAAAAGAGGATTTCAATGGAATAATGCCTATCAACCTAGTACAAGACAATAGAGCTTCCTTATTTGCCACAGTGTCTGATTAACAGTGGACAGAATCTTATGCCCATCAATTAAAAAACCTCCAATTTGTATCTTCAGATCTAAAGCCATCTCAATGAACAAAAATTTGACTGGGGTTTTTCAAACTTTATGAAGAAGAGAACCCGAGAGCCAGGTTGTTTCTAAAATTGTTATTCGGATGTTCTAAATTTGGCAGGCACTCGCTTTTACTGCAATTTTTAGTAGGTGATTGTGATTTTTAGTAAACTTTTGTAGTTCTATGGAAGTATGTACGTTTTTTCAAAGTCTCGCAGGATTTTTCGAATTTTGCTGCTGTGTGGTTTGCAAACACGTGCAGTTTTTAGTGGTCATGCATTTATTCAATAGTTTTTTTGGACACTTGTAGGTAGTCGCATAGTACCTTACTGATCAGTGGTGTGGCGCGAATGATTGATTATCGATATCTTGGCATTTGAAGCTATGGTAAAGAATTGGTCACCAAGGTGTTCGCTGCGAACACCCTGACAATCAATCTTTTTTCATAGGTTTGAGTGGCGTATCAATCAATATATCGCAAAGCATGCCAAGCCTCTGTTACTGATGTCCCGGCTTAAGCATGTTTAAACACCTATCCTGGCCTATATGTAGTATAGGGACTTGGTGATGAGAAAAGAATCTCTTAAAATGAAAATTGTTGCAGTAAAATTCTTATCTGTGTTCTACTTCCAAAAATCAAGACTTATCACATAGATCCTGCGCAGTTGTTAATAAGATATTCCTGTACCCTCAGTGTCATTTTTTTCTTCTGTCTCAATCTTAATCTGTCCTAATTTTTTTTTTTTAGGAACCAGTAGCTGTTAAAACGTTGCACAAGAAGTACATGCTCTCCAATAAAGATGAATTTCTTCAAGAAGCCAAAGTTATGATGAATCTGAATCATCATTGTATCGTTAAGTTGATAGGAATTTCGCGAGGAGAGTCACTCCTCATGGTATGTTGCCTTGTTATTTTACTCAGTGTAACCTCCTTTTAGTTGAATATTCTGCGAGTTGGATTTACTGTATTCCCGAGCTGGTTCGTTTTCTCTTTGGTTGTTTAACCCTCAAAAACGAAGTGAAAAATTTTCAACCAAAAATTCTCAGTGTCAACCAACAGTCAAATCAGACAGTCGTATCCCAACTCGAGTTTCTCTCGGCTAATCAACAAATGAAAAAATGATAGTCACATTTGATATTCTTCTCATGGAATCAAGAACTGAAAGTCTAGCTTTTCATGTATCATCATGTTCAATGATAACTGTTTCTAGGGGGGTTTTCAAAATATATTTTCTTTGTGTGAGAGATACATTTCATTTTAGAACCCCAGAAGAGTTATATTGACCATTTTAAAATTCAATCAAGTTCTTTATTTAATTCCAAAGATAAAATATACTTTTAACAGCTTAGTTTGTTTTATTTTCTAAAGATTCAAGAGCTGGTACCACTAGGGTCAATGCTGATGTACCTAATAAAGAATGCCTCAACAATTCAACCTCGCAGCGATCTTCATTTATGGGCGTCTCAAATAGCTTGCGGTAGGTTTCCTCTTACTTTTCTCTCTGCAATAAATTATTTCTAAAGCCTAAAGAGTTAAACCTCAAAAGTCCAGTGGAATGCTAGTTGGATCGTATTTTGTAGAAAGGAACCGAAAGCATTCCAATGTTGCTGGGATGGTGCATCTTACATTCTTTACAATATAATTACTGAAATCATGAAAAAAATTAAATTTACAAAGGTAATTTTTGTCTTGAATTTATAGTTTATTGGGAGTAAAGATAAAACTTGTTTCGAAGATAAGTTTATATTTGCAAGGTAAAAAAAGTTGCACAATCGTGGCGACATTGGAATGCTCTTGGTTCCTTTTTTGTTGTCTGTAAGTAGTTCTGTGTGATATTTACCCAAAAAATTTCAATTCCAGGAGAGCTTAGTACCTTTCCCTTTCTTACATTCTTTTTTTGCAACAGAATTTAACTTACATCATTTTTACTGTTTCCTTTTAATCTTTTTTCTTCTTTTTTTCCCATTCGAACATGAAACGCCTTAAACATCACAAAGTAATTTCGAAGGACTTATTTTTAATCGTGTTTGATGTCTAATCGCAAAGTTATAATGTTTTTCAATTATTTTTTCCTTTTTCTTCATGTGCGTCTATTTTTTGGAATTTTGATAAGTTTCCATTAAAACTTTTCCCTTCTGCAGGGATGCATTATCTTGAAGAGCAGAGGTTTGTTCATCGTGATTTGGCAGCAAGGAACATCTTACTCGCTTCGAGGAATCAAGCAAAAATCTGTGATTTTGGCCTCTCTCGAGCCATGCAAGGGAATCAGCAAAATTACACCGCTTCACAGGGAGGCAGATGGCCAATTAAATGGTAAAAAAATTTTTTTTTTGGTCATCCCTGTATTTTTATGTCTTTGCAATTAATATTTTTAGTAATCAACTTCCTCACTATTATGTTACAACTAAATGGACCTCTAGACAGGGTATGTTTATGACCACAATCTTTTTTTCTCCATCAAAGTTTCACGCCAAATTAAGCAGATGCATTAAAATTTTCCGAAGTCAATCCATAAGTATGAAAATAGCCTTTTTTGTACTCACAAATTCCAAATTCCTGCTGACAAAAAAAAAACAAAAAAAAAACCAAACTCCAGTTGAGTTTCAAACTCACCCATCAAATTTTACGATTTTGAATAATTTTTTCTGAGCGCTTAATATTTTTTGAGAGGCTCCTAAGGTTTAAAAATTAGAATAGGAGAAAAATTCAGAAAGTTATTGTTCGTAACTGAAATATGTAAATAATAAATAAATTAAGAAAGGGCTCATGTTTTTCCCTCTGAAACTAACTATTCAAACCTTTAGAAGCTATTTATTTTGCCTATAAAAATATTCTAAACATTCAATTGTTCTTAATAATATTTTAATCAATCACTTCTGCTCTTTTCATTTTTAGGTATGCTCCAGAATCGTACAACAATGGAACGTTTTCCAGTGCCAGCGATGTGTGGAGTTTTGGTGTGACATTGTGGGAAATGTTTTCCTTTGGACAACCTCCGTATGGTGATATGAAAGGCGACGAGGTATGCTATGTTCAGCATTATTGAAGCCCCCTTATTGACAGAAGAATTTCCTTTTTTTCATACATAAAAAGGACTTCATACAGAAAATCAAGAATCCAGTGTAGGCTAAATTTAGGTATCACTTTATATGATAATATTTTCATGATCTCCTGAGTACCATGAGTTTTTCTCTGCGCAAATTTGAGAAGAGCATGGTTGCAAAATGAATTTTGCAACCATGCTCCTAACAGGCATTGACGTAATGGGCCTGTTGCCAATTTTTGCTGTAGCATAAATAAGAGCTGTTCCTTATAGATAATGTCTCAAAAATCACGGTGAGTGCATCGGCAAAGTCTGAAATGCACTCCTTACTTCACAATTTGCTCAAGAAATTTGCGTCTTTTTAAGCTTCCGGCTTCAAAGAAGATACTACAGCACAGGTGATCATTTCGTTAGAGGAGTCTTTTCATTCAATCCCTGCTCATCATGGCCAACGCCTCCGCGCGCAAGTTGAGGAGAGCACAAGGTCAATCAAGGCGGATATCTATCAACGCGAGAAAAATGTGAGTGTAAACACGCCGATTGTTATCTGGTGATGAGAATCTTCGTCCCGTCACATGTGTTTTGGTGGAATGGCGTCGGCTATAGATGTTAAATATTGCGCACTATCCTTGTGAGCAGGGGTTGGATGGAACGACTCCTTTAACAAAATTTTTACCTGTGCTGTGGTATCGTTTTTGAGGCAGGAGGCTCGAAAAAACGCAAATTTCTTATGCAAATTGTGAAGTAAGGAGTGTATTTCAGACTTAGCCGATGCGCTCATTGATTTTAGAGACATTTTCTATGAGAAACAACTCTTATTTTTGCTCTAGCAAAAGTTTGCAACAGGCTGATTGATGCTAATCGCATTTCAGTCCGATCACGTCACTTGAGCTTGAAGAATTATCTCAAGAAAAACTTTCAAAGTCTTGGATAGGAGAAAGAAAATTTTGCTGGACATCGCGGATACCATCATTTCTCATGACACTTTACCCAGGAATATTTGCTATTTTTGGATCTTCCTGTCTCCGAGGAACCTCTTTCTACCCCAAGCGCACTATTTACATGTCTTATTATGGTTTTCCAGGTGATCAATTTTGTGGAAGGAGGTAGCAGGCTACCGAGACCAGACAAATGTCCTTTCGAAGTGTACCAAATAATGGAACAGTGTTGGTCATACAATGCTCGTGACCGTCCTAAATTTGAGCAGCTAGCCAGCTTCTTCATCCCTCAGTATACCAATATGCATGACCTCATTCTGAAAACCGACATCAGTTAGTACCCTTGGTTTTTCTTGTTCATTGGTGATTACATGATTAAAGGTAATTTCAAAGTACCGCCTTCACTGGGAAATTTTGCGACTTGTGCCAATTTATACACGCAATCATGAAATAGAGAAAAGAAATGAGTTCAATAATAACCATAAACTTTTTGTGCCTTTTCTTCTCTCTTTAAAGTTGTTTTTTCATAACTGTTTTGGGCAGCATTTATCAACGTATTTATAGTCCAAGAATAATTTTTTATTGAAGCACCTATTTTCCCAGGGAAATCAGTCAAAGGGGGAGGGGGGTGTGATAGCATTTTTTGACGTAAGCCATAAAACTGGTTCTTAGTTTATCGACACCGTTTGTATTGAACTTCAAAAACTAGATTCAAGATGGAACCATATATAATTGTAAAAACAATGTAACAAAGAGTGAGTCAGAATAATGAAGGAGCCATAACGAGTTGGAGCATGGCAAGAAACTCCAACTCGTCAAAGAACTTTCTGAAATGGCAGGCATATTTTACCATGCTTTAATCCTTTCTTCAAAGCCAATTTCAGATTCAACTTTTTAAAATTTAACTCTACAAGTTTGAATTTTTTAATCTTTGTTTTTCGGCATCATTTTAAAATTGGCAGTGCCACCAATACTTTGTAAGGCTCCACTTGTGTTTTTTATACTACCAGTCTTTTTCCGCTGCTATTATGTGGACTCCTGTTGAAATTGATTCTGCAGAGAGAAGTCTTATTCAATTGGTAGTATTTTTCACCATGCAAATTGTTCTGATTGAGATAAAAAATGGATTTCATAAAATTACCCATGCTTCAGAAAGTCGTGCAGATTAAACGTCAAACTTCCCACTAAATGTCTAATGTGTTTCACTTTAGCCTAAGGATGTCTGATTTTCAATTTACAACTTATCAAATCAAATCATGGCTATCTCAAAGTAGGGAGGTGATTTATCGTTCACTTTAGGCTCATTTGATCCTAAATTTTTGGGCATTTATCCATTAAGTCGATTTTGGACAAATGGCGGCATTTTATGACCGAACTAAGAGTGAACGAACACAGATTTCTCTATCTGATCAATATAATTAATATTGTGCCAATTGTTGTTTAAATATTTGCTAAAGGTATGTACAGTGGAATATTCAGGAATTTCTAAATCGACATTCTGGAGAGAAAAATGGCATATTGTTTCATTTTGTCAGAATTCTAAACAAATCAGCCACAGTGTCTGATGTTAGACCAACAGTGAATGTGACAAACTGGAAGTGATTTGCTATCATGATTTTTTTTTTGCTGTGATGCATCTCAGCATTGTCCTTTTTTTCGTTTTTTCTTGCGCAAAAGTTATTTTCATAGGCCCCCAAAGTTTTCTCACTGGGACTTATCATTTAGTGTCTCTTAAGAATTCATATGGCTATTTTTCATCAGTAATACATTTCTTTTATTCTAAACAGATGAATGAGTTATGTATAACCAACGTTTTTTTCAGCATGATTCTCCTTGTTTGAAGATAATTTTTGCATTGATAATGCAAAATTAATGCTGTCATATCCATGTCAATAAAAAAGACAAGCGGGAAAGTTCTAATACTGTCGTATTAGAAAAGTGCTCAGGTGTTAGTAAATGTATTTAATGAAGAAAGGACGTATAAACTCCGTCGACTTGGCTGGGAAATGGAAATAAAACATCAGCTGATAGCAAACAAAGGTTACCAAGGAAACCGTAAACGCATATATTTGTTTCCCGAAAATGAGCTCACCGTTGAGCTCATCAGACGCGTTTTTTTAGGCTTCATTTGAGTTCAACGATCAATTTCGATAAGAATTACTCTACCGCTAAGAAATTTTCTTATAGACAAACGATCAAAACTACCTGCGCATTACGTTCAAAGCATAAAATACAGTTTTCACAGCTTTATTTATTTTAAAAATGGACCCCCCCCCAAAAAGCCTACACATCGATGAGCTGGTGCGCCATTTAAACGCATTAGCACTAGTATACTAGTACTCAGAGGCAAGTCGAAATCAAAAAGCGCTGCCTATCGGCTGAGCGCTTAAAAGTTATCATAGTAAGTAATTGTTGAAGCTAATTCGGTCAATGATTTTGCTGTCATGGTTGAGTTTTTTAACCATATTAGCAGATTCATTGGCAGCTCATGAAGCAGTCCAACTACTTGATACTTCTTCGATACATGTAGCAAATTTTATAGCATTGATGTTGAGTCATCCATGCAGAAATAACCGGTCTGCTGAAGATGTAGCACATTAGTCATGCAAGTCCATGGCGCAAGTTAGCAGCCAACATCGGTTCAACAATTAGTCTCAATTAGATTTCCTTTGACAGATTGTTATGCTGCCTGCCCTTAGTTGCACAGTGAACTTGTGTGCCACAAAAGCTTTGCCTTAATATTCAAGATAGGAATCTTCTGTTAATAGATAGTTCGATTTATTTCCTGAATATTTTGCTGTTTCATTTTACTTTTGGACGAAGTAGATATGCTCTCCGCTTAAGTGGAGCAATGTTATAAATTTCTAAAGTTTGACTTAAATTGTTATCTAGACGCAGAGAATTTGTGTAAATCGAAAGTATTATTTATGTATTTTATTTAGACTCATGTTCTCTCAGATGTTTATTAGTTTTTATCCCGTTATCTTTTTTTACTGAAACTTGACACAATATATCTTCATAATATTGTTTTTTATTGTATCTTACTTTTATTTTTGTTAAAAAGTTACTTGTAGTGGCCTCTTTATTCATTGTGTCCATACGTGTTTTTATTAGTATCTTTCAAATGTTTTTTGCAGCTAAAAGCTTGATGTCTGATTTTATTGAATTTTCATTGTACCGACTCTTTGAGAAAGAGGTTGAGACTGTTAGTTTATACTTTGTATTTTTAATTGAAACTAGGATTTTAGTTTTGTAGCATTTGACTGACAATTGCACTGGACTTTTGAGGCAATAGATAATTTTGTGGCACAGAACAAATTCACTACAAATTCTACCAAAGAATGTTCAAGAAGAAATTTTATCAACATTTTGTTCATATGCCTATTTTCTTTGGAATTAAGTTCTGCTTGTGATTTCAATCTTCTATTTTTTAATTCATCTTCAGGGGAATAGAAACGCAAAAAATTTCTAAAAATCGCAGAAAATCACGTTTTTTTTGTTAAATTTTAGATCAGCCCGATCTTCTTCTTTGATCGGATGCCTTTTACCCCCTTCCGTTGTGTTTTTGAATAATTTGAGATTTTTTTTTCAAAAAACCTTTCATTCTTAACAATTGAGGCATTACATGCGAAAAGGACCTTCATATCATAACTGTATCTGGAGAATCACACATTCAAAGTTTTCAAAAGAACATCATTCATAGAGGAATCGGTATTTTGCAAGCAAAATTTTTTGTTATCATGACACATATCCTCATGGATATTGTAAGATTTTTTCACAGTTTTGAAGCAGCATGAATGAAAAGTAAAATGACCTTTTCTTATGTGAAATGGTAATTTTAGCCAACTTAACCTCTCATCAATAGTTATGTTATGAGACAATTGTAAAAAATTTCATTCAAGATGTTTTGAGACCAAGCTGTCGCAGTTGAAATGTGTAATATGTGTGTGGGGCAGAGCGCGGCCATGATGAACCTGCCTGTGCTGCAAAAAACTTCACAGTCGTCAATGCCACTGACCGCCATTGTGCCTCAAGCTGTCAAGCACATAAGTTCAGCCTCTCCGGAGCTCACATTTTTTGTTGGCACTCCTTTTAGAATCTCAGATCATACTCAAATGTGATACTTTTCCTTTTCATATTTCAGCGAATCAGGTCACCTGTTTTTTTTTAAAAAAGGGCCTCTTTTGCATTTAATGCCTCAATTCTCTCAAAAGATTTTAATACTCAGATTAGATCAATTATTTTAGTAGTGTAACTTCAAAGAAAGTCAATTTCTGAATGTTACAAAAACTTTGTCCATTTAATATGTATTATCGTGAAAATTGTATTTATTTACCATAGTAAACTCTTACCTACCAACTTTGGTTTCTTATCAAGAGGTGTTCAAACGAATCTTTGATGGTAAAGTTATTGGTACTGCTTGTTTCGAAATACCAATACAACCTGATGCGGCTGCTCTTGTCCGAAACAGGAGGTTTTATCGGAGCTGAACAGGCTTCAAGTTAGAGCATTATTACCTTTGATGTCTGTTCATTGGGCGGCTTGGCATGTAAATCTAGTATGAATGACAATAACTCATTTTCATCAGCTTTGAAAACTCTAATAGTTATTGCCATGAGTTTTCTTTTTTTACTAATTTTTGAAACCGTTTTTTGAACTTTTTTGATAGCTTACCGAAAATCAATAGGACACATATAGTCTTACCTAGGTCCTCAAGTCATGTGTATAATGTATACTGTAGGTAATACAGTGTGTAAAGTAAAAAAAAAAATTGTCACTGTCTCACAAAGTTCTCCACATTTTTCACTCTATGTGTGCATTTCATTGGAAGCAAGGCATTTGTATCTCAATCTTTTGATTTTCTGCTTATCGTCGTTTCCCAGAGGAAGGAACGTTTCGCTATTTCATGGTTGCAAAATGTTCTTACACAACTCCTTGTGTTCTGTAAAACTTTCAACTAAAAATGTCAAATAGTCCTCAAGTAAAAATAAAAATCATGGAAATAAATTTGGTAATGCTGAAATGAAGCACATCCCCTCTTCTGGGAAACGATGTTGTATTTAAGCTTTCTTTTTTTTTCTAAGAAAAAAAACGAAACATATTTTTATTGATATTTTCAGAAATCACTTTCTTTTAGTGTGGAAAAAATAATTAGGGAACTTCAGGTATCTACCAGTTTCCATTCAAATTAACTGCAAATATTTTTTTTCACTCAAGTCATTAATACGAATTTTGAAGCAAACTTTTCTCTTCATTTTCCCTTTTTCAATTACTAAAATACAGGTACCACATTTCTCCCATTCTCATTTCCTTCTTGTTTGTTTGCCATAGTATCAGCATTGCAGTGCGTGATGCTCAATTTTCTTTAGTTATTTAGCGATATGGCACCAAATCAAATTATGTATTTTCTAAAATTTAGACAATTTAAAATTTTTTGGCCTTGATTTCGTGCCGAATAGTGTGGACCCAACACTATTCTACCATCCTGTCACGTAAAAAATTTGCACATTTCTAAGTTTTCTGCCTCAAAAAATAAACTTGAGCATAACATAGTACGGTTCAGTCACCACAGTTTCCTAATTCCACACAAAATTGAAAATGACCATTGTCATGTGTTGTAATCTTTTAATAACGAACACTATCTATCAAAATTATTTCTTTCATACTCTTCAAATTGAGTTAAATACGTATAGAAGTACTGTTTGTTGGAAGCTTTTATATTAGAAGCTGTGTCACACTATGGCGGTCATTTTTAGCTCAGCACGGAGTCAAGACACCGAGACAATTTATCCATATTACACTGAGTCTCTGACATAGAAATTTTCTGAAGTGGGAGCTCTCAAATGGGCAAATTTTTTACGCAGACTGTGAAGTTAAGAGTGAATTCCAGACTTTCCCAATGTGCTCAGTGTAATCAAATCATGTAGTGAAATAACTGCTAATGTCCATTCTTCCAGCTTCCACCTTTTTCTTGTTAAAAATATTTTCCAAGTGTCGATACAATCATGAAAGTGGGGCAAAGACTCCTTATTAAAAACCACTCTGTTTTTACTTTAGAAAAAGTTTGCTACCCATTGATATGATTTTGTTGCCTTATTTCACGGCGCATTCTCACGATTTCTATGGTACCATCTCGTTGATAAGTCTGTTCAAGCATCCTCAATGTTCACAGATTTGTAAGCTAATTAGTAGCTAACAGTTTTCAAACTTTTATCGATTTTAACTGCGTGTAATGTGTTATTTTAGGAATATTTATATTTTTCAGTTATTTTATTTAAGTATATAGTTAAGTCTGCTTTTATCACAGGACTATATTTCTTTTAGATGACTAAGTTTTTACACAATTTCATAACTGTTTCATCGTTTATCAGTGTTTCATTATTTTATTGAATTTTATTATTGAATTTTTATTGAATAAAATTTCGTTACCAGCTCTCGATGTTTTGCCTTTTTCTGTGAGAAATTAAACCTTCATTGCACATTAACCTTATGTGGAAACCAAGTTTGATAAGGTCAAATGTATCACTCTTTCCAGGAAAATGGAGGGACCTTAGTCTACCGAGACACAATTTTCAGCAACTTAGTAGAACGATTTTTGTCAAGAAAGATCATGTTTTGAGATCTTGACGGGGCATTCATTTTTCTCTCCTTTAGGTTAGGTATCCTTCAGTACTTGGATAACGATTTGATAGGTAGTTGATTGATCAATTGATTATAACCGGATTTCAGGACATTACCTCAGAATTCATGAACCTTAAGTATGTAACTCTGTAGAATACCAGGTATTTCATTTGTACAGAAAATTTAACTAAGATTTTGAAATAACTTTGAATAAACGTCTGGAATGTGTAACGCAAATCGAAAGTCAAAACTACCTCCAATATTCACATAGGCTGATTACTAGAGTTATTTCAAAGTGTTTCTTGGTCAAAACTATCAATACCTGACTGAAGTACTAAACTGAGATGTGATACTGGGACATTCTTCAGAAATGCTCTAGAGTCTAGAAATTATCAACTGATCCATCAGTCATTGAATCTTCTCTAAAGTGCTGAAGAACCATCCTAAGACCCAAAATTCTCCCAATTTTCTTGCAAAATTTACACATTTTTCCATTGTGTTTGTGTGAAGAAAATAAAACTTTAGGTGTGTTTTTTCTCTCTCTTTTACAGCTCAACAGGAAACTCAAGTTTATTTAAAAATCAAACAATTTTTAATCGAGTTTTTCTCTTTATTTATTTTTTAAATCTTTTTTTATACTCTAAAAGTTTTCTCAAAAACTCTCTGTAAAACGTGCTTTCATTTCTTCACCGTTAAGTTCAAGATAGGCTCTCTAAAAGGAGCTCCTGAAGAGTGTTTCCTATGCTCATATCATACATTCATACACTATTCATGAACAATTTGTATAGTGTATTTAATTCTGTTTTATGAGATGGTACATAGATCACTTTCTTGTGGGTAGGCAAGTAAAATTTATTTTGATAATGCATTTTTTTAATGGAAGATTTTATAAAGCCCTTGTTTGTCTTGGATCTCGGTTTTGAATACTCTTTAGGAAACCCCGTCTTCTTGGCAAATGCAAAATTTAAAAAAATACATAACATATTTTCTGTTGGGACAACTTTGAATTTGCAACCAACAGCTGGAACAGACCAAAATCTCTTAAAAAATTGAAACATAAATTTTTCCCGCGTTAAAGGAGCTAACGCTCCCTATCGTGATTTTCAACAACGTTCCAGGTGCCGAAAGCGCGCTCTACATTGTTGGTCTCAGCAGAAACACAGATTAGTGAGCAGAAACAATTTTTACAACCTATTTTTCCAATTATTCCTCCATTCGAACAAAAGGAATCTTTACCGCAAATTCTGAACCAGACGCTTTGATTGGTCTAGAGCGGTTCATTCCAATTATTCCGAGTTGAACCAAAACAAGCGGGAATTTCAAATTATTCCGGATATCCTGTCTACCAAATCGTTTCCGATTCCGGTAAACAGTGTTGTCAGTTTTCCGAGCATTGATAAATAAAACTGACAACACCGCTTTACCGGAAACGGAAACTATTAGGTAAACAGGATATCCGGAATTATTTGAAATTCCCGCTTATTTTGGTTCAACTCGGAATAAATGGAATGAACCGCTCTAGACCAATTAAAGCGTCTGGTTCAGAATTTGCGGTTAAGATTCCTTCTGTTCGAAAAGAGGAATAATTGGGAAAATGTAGGAATCACCACTCAGAATTATCAAAACAAGAAAGTAGACCACCGCCAAGTCAAAAATTTCCTTTTAAAATATTTTTAATTTGAAAGTGAAGTGCCTTCGTTTTTGCCTTTTGCAATTTGCTAGCGGTTCTCTTTTTCTATATCCGTGCCTCAAGAATTGAATGTGTCGTGAATGTTGAGATTTTGAACTCGGAAAGATCGTAAGATAAAGATTTGTTTTAAGGTTATGTTGTGAACTTAGCTTAAACTGCAATGCACCGTAGCTACTTTTTTTTTTCATTATTTTCATACTTTGCTGCTCAAATTTAACCATTGTAAAATGTAAATTAACCACTCTGCAATATTCTTAAATGTGTATACACATAACTCTCCCATTAATGGCTGTTTGGAAATGAACGTTAACACTCGTGTAGGTGACATCAAAAAAAAGTTTGAGGTACTTCACGAAATAAATGCAAACAAAACCCAGTTTCGCAAACTTCCTGTAGAAACAAGCAAATTTGTGGTCGGCAGTTCTCAGACTGGTAGCTCATCGTTTATGAATGTCCACAATGACCTCTCCAGTCGCAGCACCAAAAGTGGATCGGTGTTCAATGTCCCTGTTAGCAACCGCAGCAATATCAAGAGGACTCCTGCTTTTCGCTGTGATAAGGTAGCCAAGCCGTCCAGACCACCTGGACAGATCAACAACAACAACAACATTCTCAATAAAGATGTAGGTAAGCTGTGCTCTGATCGGATGAAGCAATTTGAAGGTAACAACAGTGCAGGTTTTGGTATTAGTAATCATAATCTGAGGAAAACATCACCCCAAGCTTCTAAGTCTTTGCAGTCTGTCAACTCTCAACGACAGTGTGCACTTACAGACTACGCACCCCAGCAAGTTCACAATAACAAATATAACCTCCAGAGGAATAAAAGTTTGGGTGAAATTCAGCTGAACAACTATGGCAGCATCAGCGACTCATCTGTTCACAGGAAATTGTCCAAAACTGAAAGTAAATCGACCATTGGTTTGCCCAAACCTAACATCAGTAATACCAAAGAATCATCCCGCCTTATTTCAAATACAGGGCTGTATTCTGCTGCACCTAAAGTGTCAAACAATGTATTCTCTCAAGCAGACCGGTTGAACCTCAAATGTGCCTCAAAATCCTCAGTGCCATCACTACCTTCAGATCCAAGTAAGTTAAATTATAATCTAAGCGGAGCAAATAGTTCTGATAAAAATGGCCATATTGCTTTGAACCCAAGCATAGACCCAAAACCTGTCACTAACAATTACTCACAGAACTTTATTCAAAAACAGAATGTCCCTGCAGTCCCAAAAACCAACAGTTGTAATGAACCTCTGGGCTCCTCTAGTCTTCCCAGCTCAGTCCATGCAGCCCTACGAGCACCGTTACCGAAAGGACCCCCTCCAAAAAAGCCTCCCCGGACTTTCGCACACAATTTAGCTCAAAGCCAGTTCTTACCAAGTAAGATTCCTCCTGTGCTGCCCAACCAGTCGGAACACTCTAAGTTTGTTCCACCCTTGAATCAGAATCTCGCCTCTTCACAAACTTATGATAAATTTGCGAATCTCCGCCCTGTGCGTTCGAAAACAGAATCTCAAATAATGCTGAAAAAGCTGGAAAATTTTCTTAATAGTCAGCATGACATGACAAGCTTAAAGCCAAAGCGATCAAGAGAAGAAGCTGACCTGGATGTTGGGAGGAAATCACTGCATACCTTGCGGAAAGGTCCTTTGCCTGAAGTGCCATCTATTAGTCAAGCCTCTGTTAAGCCTACCAGCAACACGTTGAATCACAATCTTTGTTTGCAGTCTCTGAACTGTGCGTCCTGTACTATGAGTCCCTACTCTACGAATATATACGAAAAAGTGCCTTCATCTCAATCTCAATTTTTTATCGATTTTAAATCAAACCCAATGATGGAATTAAGTCAGTTGAGGACTCAGCCAAAACCACACACTAAGAGGAGTGCCCTGGACGATCCTGTCTACGCCGAAGTTGCTTCACCGAAAGACTGGAAGTTGAGTAGCAGCGGTCAATCCAATGCAGAATTTGGGAGATCACTGTCGCACAGCAGTTCAAGCCCTTGCATCGCTCCGCTAACCATAAGCTCATCACAAAGTGGTCTTCACTACATGGTAAGCTTTTGTTTTCCTTGTTAATTCTTTGCTGTTTTACCATCATTTAGTCCATCTGTATGCTATTCTCAGTTTTTACAATGTCAGTACTGAAAAGGAAACTGTTACCTACAGCGAGGAGAATATCTTTGCATGGTCCGCTGTAAGTAACTGTTCTAATAGTACCTCATCATTTATGACTGATTATTATGGTGATGTAATTATGATTAATCATGATACCTAAGCAATGCATCCTCGAAAAAATTAAGCACTTATCACTCAAAAGTATCAAATGACTCAGTCTTTCGCTGAATCTTTTTATTTTTATTATAAAATGTAGGACCCATAGAGACGAAAAAGAATTTCATATTTTGTCGCTCTTTGCACAAGGAAACGTATCTTGCCTGCGTTGGCTCACTATGTCTACGGATATTTTTTCCTTGCAGGAGAACCATTGCACATGTTTATTTCAAAATTATTGTCTTTTCTCATGAGTGTATAAAAAAGTAAATGTATTTTTCTGGCAAATTCATGCGACAATTCTCTCTCCCCAAAGAAAAAAAATGTCAGTAAGTAATATTAAGTTATACTGAAACAGCGCAATCAAGACACGTTTCTTCATGTGGACACAATTATTTTACTGACAATAATGTATGAAGGAGGTCCACTTATTAGCGTCAGCCATTAGTCCAGCGCATATTTTGTCATCTAGTGCTTGGTAAAATGGCTTGAAGCGCATGTTCACTTTTACATTCAGTTTGCACAGTGTTTTTTTAATGATGCCATCAGCTTTGCACAGCTATTTTTGAAACCAATATCTATCCCTTTAAACCATTTTTGCTCCCCCCTCCCTCCCCCTAAAGAAAAAAATTGTACATTCAAACATATACTATGGGTCAGAACTCCAGTTGAAAACAGTGCACAGGAGATCTTTATTTTGACAATTCTAAAAAGGTAAGCCACTGATTCCACTATTGTAGTTATCTTTCACAGTACCTCTATCAAGTCACTTACCCATACCCTCTCATAGGTGCCATGACAGCTGTGCACTCAGCCAAAAAAGTTTAAGAGATGTAGAGGTATTTGCTTATTTTATTCAATTATTTTCAACAAATGGTACACCTAAATTAGTGGCAATGATGTTAACACGCATGAGGACTGTCCATGTCAGGTAAATATCAAGATTAGAAGAAAGAAGAGATAAAAATAACCAAGCATCGGATAGAAAAAATGTATCAAACAGTCCGTTGTAATAGTGAATATGATGTTATAAATCAGTATGAACGTAAGTGTTGGTCTTAAAACAGGAAGGTTCAATACTGGGAGGGGTTCATAATGCCTGAAAAATTCTTCAAACATATTTGAATCTTTTTTTAACATAATCCAAGCCCTTGAATAATCTTGAATGTAGTAAAAATGCTAAAGGATACTGAAAATCCTTGAAATTTATTTTGCGGGGTAAATACGTACCTAATCTTGCGAGGAGAAATCCACAACTCAAGTGCTCTATGAGTTTGCCTTGATTCTCGGGCCTTGGTTAGTCCCCTGCTAAACTCCACATTTTAATTTTTTATTTTTAGCTTTTGCTTAAGTTGAGGATGAGCATGTAATGGGTCAATGGCATCACATTCATGCAGAGTATCTGACAGTTAACCTAAATGTAATATTTAATGAAACATTTTTCAAAAAACCAAGTCCATTAAAAAGTTTAAAAAAGCTCTTCTCAGTTCCGATATTGTATCAGAAACTTGATAGGTAACTAAGATAATTATCGGATTTTCTTGATTTCTTAGTTGAATTTTTGTACAATTTCAGAGCACACCTGTTGAATCCGTTTCTTACCCACTGGGGAATGTTCTTGCTCAAACAAAACATTTTCAACCTAACTTTATCGATAACCATGCACCTCTGCTCCAACCGCGGAAGATTAGCTCAGTGGATGAAATCTACGGGCATAGTAAAATGATGGCTTTGCCCGATTCTTTGTCTAAGCCAGCAGGTGACAAGATACACTTCAGCTCCTCCTCCAATGAACGAAATGTAAGTTGAATGCCCTCTGTATACTTATCTTGATTGTATCAATTTTATAACTTTTATCAGATCTGTTACTGTGTATGTAGTTACATCACATTTGAAGGGACTTCATTATTTGAAATTTGTCTGTAAACTTTAGACCTCAAAAAATAGTGTTGTGACTTGATTAAGTGTTTGCTATGCTCACAAGATCTTATCCAAAGAACACAATATCCAAAGAGCACCAGCAGTAAATCACAATTCTTCAAGATGGTTCTTCTTTTTATCTGGAAAAGAATGTATTTTTTTGATTTCACAGCATTTCGAAGGTATCAAATGTTTTGTTACTGATCCATCTGGCAGTATATTTTATGCTGATTCTTTATTTCTTAAATGTCCTATCTCATCTCCCATAATTAAAACTTTAAACGTTTTCTGAAGTGTATTTAGACATCCACGAATGTGTTCTAAAATTTTGCTCTACACAAAGTAGAGTGAATTTACAATTTGGTGTCAGTCTATATAATTTACTGTCTCTATTGAAATAACATTAATATCTCTTTATTCTTTTTACTCTTAGATTCAAATGCTTGTCAATGAAGCATATAGTGTACCTTGCTGGAGAAAAATGTCTGAAGTAAGCAGTGACTCAGATTCTACTGCCTCTGTCTCTGAGGATTTCAAAGAAAATTTTAGAGGTGAGTGTGTGTTTTTTAAAGTCATTAAATAGTCTTTTTTTTGGGGGGGGGGGAAGGAGGAGAAAAAAGGAAAGGATATGCAATATTGGACCACTATAAACAAGGTACGATTTTAAAGTTCTGATGTAAGTTTCTTTTCCAAAATTTTACGCAGAACATTATTTGTGCAAAAAAAATTACTGAGATTTACTCCTTACCAAGATATTAACAATTTGATATAGTACTGGTCTTGAAAATGTGGAATTTTCCGTTTTCAAGAAAACAAATCATGAATCAAATCATGCAAACATGAATCAAATCATGCATCACCACAGTTTTGGTAGGCATCTTAATGGAGCAGTATTTTTAATTTTCAAATGGAAACAATTTTCCCAAGGAAAGATTCAGAAACTTACAGGGTTCGCCACAGTCAGGGAAATGTCCAGGAAAATGACAAAAATGTCAGGGATAATTTGTTAAATCACCTTCATTTGCTTTCTAGAATGGGTTTGAGGTTTTGAACAACAAATTTTGCCTGAAAACTATTTTCAATTATGTCCTCTTAACCATCCATCACATCTTCAATTGTCAGGAAATTTCACCAAGATGTGTCAGGGAATTTCATTTTAAAATCTGTATCAACCCTGAACTAAATTTTTCTGTTGAGTGTTAGAGTTGTTTGAAATTTTTGTGTCTTTTCAGATGGCGAAAAGGAGCAATTGACAAGAGAACGAAAAGGTTATGTTCGCCGTGTTGCAACTAGAGCTCTCTCCCAGAAGCGGCCAACTCAGTTTAGTTCAGCAAATTTTTCCCACCTCTTCGAATGCTTGCTTCTGATTGGATTGGATCTGGACCCAGCACGGTGTAAAGTTCCTTACATCAAGAGCAAGTACCCTCCTGAAGTGAGTATAATACTTACAGTAGGTATTGTATATTGTATTGTTTAGTGTATTTGAGGTACAGAAACTTTCCAACCACGCATTTAGCTCGGTTGTGTGAAATCAGGGAACTCTCGTGAGAACTGGAAAAAAATGAAGAACCTTCATGAAGACAGGAAAAAGAGTAGAAAATCCCCGTTAAATTTTTTCAAAATCTCGGTTTTTGCAGCAATTCAACAAAAGGAAATATCTTTTTTCTAGAAAATGGGTTTTTTTTCTTCTTTTTAGACCATCCATGTATATTTTACGCATCAAACGGTCCCAAACCACATATTCTAAGCTTAATAACGGACTTCTTTGAGCCCTGCATGAAACCTAAGGTCAATGAGGAACACAGATAAAATGCGAATTTTCGGCAATTTTGATCTTTGGACGCAAGTTTAGGTCTCATTTTCAAGGCCAATAAATTTGAGTTTAGTTTCAAAACAAATGTCTCTGTGAAATATACATCATCAACTGTAAAATATTGAAAAATCTCAGGACTCCGGAAGTGGGTCAATTTTGCCCCTTATAAATACCTACCCTTCCAAGACTGTAATAGCAGCTCAACCATAGGAACCTTCAGCCCATCAATTTCTTACGTTGATGAAATAATGGTTGAGCTCCTGTGACGGTCATCGGGTAACATCATTGAAGTCAACAGTGGTTTAAGACGTTTTTCCAACCCATTGGTCAATCATCTAATTGACTAATAAGCATTCTACTGACTTCACAAACACATCTGTAACTTCTGAAGGTATCGCCGATTTTTCCATTTATCTATGTTTAGTTGATTAAAGCATTATCACATATCATATTTTCCCAATTTTTGAACAGGTGACTCTTCCCGAGAAATTTGAATATCTATGTTTTCCTGACGCTGGCGACTGGCCTCCTCCAACTCCTCCTGACTTCATCAATCAGTGTTACACTGTTGTCATCACAACAGAGTCGGCGCAACGCAAGTATGGCTACTGCAAAAGAGTTCAACCTGAAGGAGCGCCAATCTGTCTTCCTCTAGCATATTGCATTGTGACACCCTATAAAGCTGACTCGTTTTATTACCAGGTATGTTGTGTCCGATTGGTTCCTGAGGTCAATTTTGATAAGTCTAACGCTAGTACATGAGGCAATGATAGTCACCATATTTTGTCGTGATAGGAAAGAGATCAGTAAAAGCAAAATCGAACACTGTTTTGTTCACACAAAAATTTAATATGTTTGGCTCTGGCATAATGTACAGATCTCGAAGATCACATCTCAAGTATTCTCTCAAAATTTTCTCGATGCCAAAACAGTTTTTTGAATGCGTTTCGAAAAGGTAATTTTTCTTATCCGCTATTGTTACAGATAAGTCCTCAAATGTTAAAATAAAAATGATGTCATTGGTACAATCTAACTTTCATTTGATCTGCGCTAAAAATACTTTTTAATATCTTGTTTAAGAGTAGATTTCCGAACTTCTCTCTGTGTAAATCGTTTTCTTCATAAGATTTTTGAAGTGGCCCATTGTCTTTTGAAGTATTTATTGGATGGTTTTTTCAATTTCTCGCTAATTTTAGTAACTCAGCGAGTTCTTATTTTTAAAAGTGATAGAATTAATGACTCGTTTATTTTTCAATGAGTGTTCGTGCAAACATCAGATGTCATTCTTAAAATGAAGCATTACTGAGCACAATTCTTTACTTTTTTTATAGTTGCTAGGTGAACTAGAATCGAGGCATGGACAGACAGACCAAAATGTAATGAACTTTATTAAGGAACTGTATGAGAACGCCTTTCCATCTCCCGGCCAGGGTGTTAAGGTTACACCCACCACACCGTCCACCATTGATCAGTAAGTTGTAATATTTGTTTTGCACACATTTGTCTTGAACCGTTGTCTATGAAACCGCACCAGAGAAACATCTAATTTGAGTGCTATATGTGGCTATTTGTTTGTGGTGAAAATCCAGTCTCTGAGAATGTAGTATTGTTCTACTGGGTCGTTTTACATTTTGATGTATGAACTCTATGTATGCTTAAATTCAATGTTCATGGCGTAACTAGAAAAAGACTAATTTCAGTAGCAATATTGCTGAATTATTTGTTGTTTTTATTTTTTCAAGAAAAGTAGCCAATGTTTTCTGTAAGCTTTTCAAAGAATATGAAGAGTTGGCTTCATATTTATGACAAAATGTTTCTTTTTGTTTTGTATGAAATTTCATGAAAAGAAAATGCAAGAAAATATGTAATTCCTCCAAGGTATCGGAATATTCCAATGGACCACTAGACAAGGTACGAATTTAAGCAATCTGATACATGTTTCTTAACCAGAATTTCATGTAGAAAACGATTCACACAACGAAAATTACGGAAACCAACTCCTAACGAAGATATCAACGTTTTTATTTTACATTGGTTACGAGGAATTTGAACTGCCCGCTCACAAGAAACTCAAAACTCTATGTGAGTCAAATCGCCCACTACAACGGTTTCAGCAAGCTTCTCAATCGAGCAATGTTCATTTCCCATCATGTGTTGTTCAAACTATTAGCAATTTGCTATAACTGAGCCAAAGCGTCAAGATTGAGGTTGCCAGATTTTTATATCGCAGAGACTGTCATGATAACGTTTAGCGCGCGATGTGAATCACGTAGAGCATTGAGTTTTTATGAGCGGGTGGTTTGAATTCACGCATTAAGAATCATTAAATATCTTCGTAAGGAGTTAATTTCAGTAATTTTCGTTGTGTGCATCGTGTTTTACGTAAAATTTTGGTTAAGAAACATGTATCAGAATGCTGAAATTCGTACCATATCTAGTGGTCCATTGTAGTATTTTAATTCGTAGTTTTAGAATAAAATAAAACCGTTCATATCAAAAGGATGAAAACAAAGAATTTAAATGAATTGCTGTATATTTTTTTTTTTTTTTTTTTTTTTTTCTGTGTTCAATATGACGAAATTTCCTCTTTAAAGGCAATTTTTTCCCCCTTGAAAATATAATCTAAGATATGTTGTAAATTACTTTTCTGTTTCAGAAAATTTGACAAAGTAGAGATTTTAAAACGTCCAAAAGACTCGCGCCAAGACACAGACCTCTCTGGGATGCTGAGCTATGTCCGTTTAGATATTTTTGTGAAACTCTTTTCCACGCTTCTCCATGAGCGCAAAGTTATTCTCCTTAGTAAATTTGTCAGGTACATTACAATTCCACACTTCTTTATTGATATTATTCTCAGCAGTTGTTAGCAATGAAAAAATCTAAATTAGATAGAAAACTTAATTTTTCAGAGCATTCTGGCAGATTTTTTAGCGGTTTGCCCAAGTAATGATTTATCGCAATGTGGAAATTTGGAAACTGAATTCGGAATTGAAACTGACAAGGGGAGTCTACGAAGTGACATCCTGGGATTGGGTTCATTTTGCTTGTACATGAAGAAGAGACAAATCTAAGGTTGACGTATTTTTTTTTAGCCGCCACCTCCCAACCGTTCTCGAGATATCGATTTTTAAAGTTACGATTTTTGCACGTTTCCGCGCGGAGTTCCGGCGAGTCAACTGAGCGCCGCGCCGGCAAGCTGCACGAAGCCCGTTTCCTATCAGCGCTGCAGACCGGCTGTCCTTATCAACTGACTCGTGGCCGAGTGGTAGAGTAGTCGCCTACCGTTTTAGCGATCGCGGGTTCGAATCCCGCTTCGTGCCGTAGCTTTTAGGATACGCCGCAATTCGTTTTTACAAGTTTTCTTCATTTTTATCACACACCAAGGGGTCCGCCCCCTGGCCGCTACGCAGTCCAACCCCCAGGGCGAAAAGGCCCGCTTCGCGCGGCAAGCGAAATCATCGAAATCGACCGTTGACGGTTGCAAATTCAGAGTAAGGAAAAAGTAATCAAGAATATTGTGTGGTGGGAAATTTTTATTTGAAATTAACATCATTTTATCATTCAATTAAAATTATTTACCCAGTAACCGTCAACGATCGATTTCGATGATTTCGCTTGCCGCGCGAAGCGGGCCTTTTCGCCCCGGGGGTTGGACCGCGTAGCGGCCAGGGGGCGGACCCCTTGGTGTGTGATAAAAATAAAGAAAACTTGTAAAAACGAATTGCGGCGTACCCTAAATGTTACGGCAGGAAGCGGGATTCGAACCCGCAATCGCTGGAATGGTAGGCGAATACTCTACCACTCGGCCACGAATCAGTTGGTAAGGACGGCCGGTCTGCAGCGCTGATAGGAAACCGGCTTCGTGCAGCTTGCCGGCGCTCAGTTGACTCGCCGGAACTCCGCGCGGAAACGTGCAAAAATCGTAACTTTAAAAATCGATATCTCGAGAACGGTTGGGAGGTGGCGGCTAAAAAAAAATACGTCAACCTTAGATTTGTCTCTTCTTCATGTACAAGCAAAATGAACCCAATCCCAGGATGTCACTTCGTAGACTCCCCTTGTGAGTCAAAACGGCGCTCTGGGGGGGCTTTGTCCCCCTGACGTGTGCTTTGCGTGCGCTTTTTAGTTTGTATGTCCGGCCTCAGTTGTTCTGTCTTTTTTAGCGACCCACACGTCCACCGCGGGAAGAGTGTATCTTCAAAGGGAGGGGGGATCAGTCTTTCATGTCGCCAGATTGCAATTAAAATCCCTTCTGTAATGTCAGATATGAAAAAATTTCAATAAACGATGTGGCAAGCTTGAATGAGATGGCTCAATCTCCGTGACTCGCTGTACAACAACATTGCTGTCGTGTCCACCAATTTTAATTTAGCTAATCTACAAGGATTGAGCATCAAAACATGATTCTGCGACTAGCACAACTGACCCATTCCTCTTTTAGTATAGTCTTTAGCAGTTACGTATACACCAAAACGTATCACTCAGTAAAACCTCTTTCTTTCCTTTCAGCGTTTTATCGATGTGTATAGAGGGCTTGCAGGCATCGCTGTACCCGTTCCAGTGGCCACATACCCTTGCAACAGTCCTCTCGCCCTCAATGCTGGGGTTTCTTGAAGCTCCTACTCCCTATTTATTTGGCTTGTTGAAACCTTATCATTCCTCGGATAACTACCTCCCATCTCTTTCCAATACTGATGAGGTAAGGTTATCGATATAAAAAAAAATGTTGTCTGCATTTCTAAAAAAAATTGACGGAATTGTTAGCAGGGTGTCTAGCATAAGGAAAAACCGGAAAATATCGGGAATTTTGGCCGATCAGGAAAAATCAGGAAAATCAGAAAAATCGGACGTTTTATCAGGAATTTTTCTTACGCGAATCTCCTCAGCGGAGAAAGTCTTACTGCTTTTTGCCTACCGTGCCAGGAGTCAAGAATAATCAGGAAAATATCAGGAATTTTCAAAATGAAAAAATCAGGAAAATATCAGAATTTTTTAAAATTTAAAAATACTAGACACCCTGGTTAGGGAATCAGAAATGCGTTACCCTAGACGCAGAAATAACTCTAAGGTTTCAACGCGGAAGCTTCATCAGCAAAAAAGTTAATGGGGAAGTTAAAATTGCCTGAATAATCGAAATAATTAATTTTTTTGCATTTTACATGGAAAATTTTGAACTTTTGAAAAAATTTTGTTCCAACACTTAGCAGGGACTCGCAACTACAGTCTGTGTCACGTAGTTTCAGTGAGGACCATTGAAATATACTCAGCCTTAGGTTTTCTGAAGTCAGGGAAAACCCAAATTGTCAGGAAAAGTGAGAAAAATGCGAATAAGAAATTGTTAGATCACCTGTATTTGCTTTCAAAGAATGGATGTGACATTTTGAGCAACTTATTTCAAGTCATTTCTTTTGAACCTTCCGGTACATCCTCAATTGTCTGAGAATTTAACCAAATTGTGCCATGGAAAGCAGGGGAATGTTAGGAAATTTCAATTGCTAAAGTCTGTGACAACCTGCAGTATGTATCAAACCCACCAAAAAAGTCTAGACATTAGTCACAAATATACTGCAAAAACAATGATGATTAAGTAGTTTTAACTTGCAGTTTAACATATAACTCTTTTCTTAGTTCAATTACATAGTGATTAAGTCAGGGTAAGCTTTAATTTTTTTTTTATTTCAGGACACTGGGAGGCTGAAAAAAATATTATACGTCAAGTTTATGTACCCAGACTTATTTATTTTGCAAGGTGGAGAAATGGTGCTGGGTCCACACCATTTCGCGGGGAAACAAAGCCAAGAAATACCAAAAATTAAAATTAGAGTCAAAAATAAATTTTTAGAACTCTAATGCGCACCAGTACGAAACTGAGGGGGGGGAGAGTGTTCAGCTCAGGCAGTTTGCAATGGAATATTAAGTTGGAGTCACGCCGAGAGATCTTTACCGGTTTGGGCCTTATTAGACTTCATCAGAAGATCACACTCAGCAGTGAACACTCTCCCCCCCCTCAGTTTCATACTGGTGCGCATTAGAGTTCTAAAAATTTATTTTTGACTCTAATTTTAATTTTTGGTATTTCTTGGCTTTGTTTCCCTGCGAAATGGTGTGGACCCAGCACCATTTCTCCACCTTGTTAAATACACTTTCGGGCCACTTTTTAGTGTTTAATTTTTTAACTTATTTATTTTGTAGAGTAACAACATGTTTAAACGAATTCTGTCCAGGTTGTGGTAGTTGATCTGGATCTTGGCAAAGTCATAATTTCTATTGGCGATGAGCTGTCTATCCTGCCAACAAAAGTTGCGAAAGGTTTGAAAGCTGCCTTACAACTCAATTTGCCTGCAGATAGTACAACACGTAATCTACTGATTTCCGAGGCTCTAGTCCGCTTGTTTGTGGAGCTCATTGGGCACTACCGTGAATTTATGTTCGTCAACGTTGACACTCAAAAGAAGGAATTTCAGGTATGATCCAAAAGAATTAGAATGGTTATGAATTTACGTGATAGACTATGCTAAGTGTTAATGCCCAAAAAAGTTTTTATAATAATTTGTATCAAATTCCAGAGAAGAGAACCAACACATATCAAAAGCCATGCATAAATTGAGTTAAACTTAAAATCAAATTCTCTGAAATGTTGTATGTAATTTTTACCATGGTGTTGTCATGTTTGGTCAATAACAACATTTTTTTTTTAAAAATATCAGCACTTGCATTTCTCTTTTCCGACCGTTTCGGCACTACACCACCATCATCATAGTAAAGGGTATAAATTGGAATCGAACAGAAGTGTCTACATACTAAATCAAAGCAGTTATCATCAAACTTAATGACATTTAATCGGTGTAACGCACATTATAGTTAACTAGATCTTATTATCTAAATGAAATTAATGACAAGAGTTGGTGATAAAATTTGAGGTGATAATCATGACCTGGAGTTGAACTGCCTGTTTTCACAACTAGATCTCAATGTAATTAATTATTGGTAGTAGAATTTTCCTCTCATTTTCTGTAATACTGATTTGCTATCTTTTGTTTGATTTTTTGTCTAAAGAGAGAAGCATTTATCAATTGTGTGGAGTCAAAAAGTGTACGCTTGTTTCTTGACTGGTTTACTGAAACAGCCATGTTCCAGTTATTCATCGAGTCCCGCCTTGAATCTGGCCCAGAATCAAGAGGTATGAATTACATTTGCTTCCTAACACTATTCAATAGCTGGCTGTATCAAAAAAATCAAATCCCTGAAAAAGGAGTTTTAGGCTGGTTTGTTTGGTTACCAAATTTTTTGAAAGAAGCATGCAAAGTGAAACATCTTGGTACAGTAGATAATAATTTACCATTTAATTAAAGGTCATCGGTGATATATCCTTTGCAATTGTGTGCTAACCCTGTGTTTTTTGCATTAGGTGATCAGATCAAATTTGTAAAAAAAATTACTGGATATTCACTTTATAAAATCTTCCTCCCTTTATTTTTTTCTTTTTTCAATAAAAACGAATTGACCACCAGACAAAGTACAAGTGGGCCAGTTGTGCTGGTCACAGAATCGCCTTTTGATGCTTTATTCTTGCAGATCAACGAAAAATAATAAGATCTGTCCAAACAGTAACTGTCTACATTGAATATTAACCGAGATATTGTGCCTTGAAAAACTTGATTTATGAAGTCATCCACTGCGATAGCACATACCATGTTATGCACCACTGTGGACGTCAAAACCCCGACTTTTGAAAGGACGATATCTCGGTTAATATTCAACATTGAAAGTTGCTGTTTTGGACAGATCTTCTTAGTTTTAGCTAATCTACAATAATTAAGCATCAAAACACGATTCCATGACCAGCGCAACTGGCCCATTTAAGCATTCTGAGTTACGTCTCCTTTCCAAAATTTTACATAAAACATAATTCCATCCATGACAGTCACTGAAATTAACTTTTAGCCAGGATACTCACGTTTTTATTAAGCACTGGTTAATAAAAATTTGAATTTCTTGCCCACACGGAAAACCAGAGTCTTGTGAATCAAGTCGCACTGTTTTGGCAGGTTTTTCAATTGAACGGTTTTCTTTTCAATCCTGTGCCATTCAAAGTTTAAAAAAAGTGCAGCAGCAGAGTCGAAACATCGACATTTAGGTAGCTATATTTTTGTTTCCCAGGGACTGATGTTGTGAAGTTACTTGCATGTTTTAATCAAGTCAAGAATGGTTTTTTAATGAATGGAAGTTTGAATGTATGCATAAAAGAACGTTGATATCTTGGTTAGGAGGTACTTTTGATAATCTTTGTCGCTCAAATTGTGTCCTTTGTTAAATTTTGATGAACAAACATATTGCTATCATGTTGCTTGGATTTGCACCTTGTCTAGTGGTTTATTTGAAAAATTTCAAAAATTAATGATGAAATTCATAAAAACATATTATTTGATTTCTGTGTTCAAAATCTCCTTTCTCACTTTATTTTTCTAAAATGAAAACCAGTTGAATATCTTTGGATGAAACTTTTAGAGAATATGTCAAAACAGTCCAATAAGTATTAATGCTGTATGTTTTTATGTAGGAATATTTGAGCAACGATGTGCGGAATTTGCCGAGGAAAAAGACAGGTCAAAAAGCAAAAATTACAAAGGCCTTAACAAGACTGTTAAAAATTTAGGTAAGATTACCATGCTCTTTATCAATCATTCACAATTTGTCTAAACCATAATGTATGTATGTGTTGTACTTTAGTAAGACATTTCTTCAAATTTGAACGCAAGTGAATGGACTGTATTCTGCGATTCAGAACCACTAGCATTGCAGTGATGTTGAGACTTTGTAACTTGTTGTATGTTACATAAATCTCCTGAAAATTCAAGCAGTTTTTATGAGCCCTCCATAAAAGTCAATTAAACGGTAGAATAACTAAGTATTTAATACTAAGAAATTTGTCTCTAAATTTATACATTTTTAAATATGATATTTTCACAGCCTCTTGAGCACCGTTAGCTTTTAAAATCTAATTTTTTTCGCACCAATCTCGAGACAAGTGGGGCTGAAAAGTAAATTTTGTCGCATTTTCACATCAATAAAAATGCTTATAAACTTAAAAACTCACTTAAAGGTTTTTAGTGATCATTTTCTTGTGCGGGGCTTCAAAAGTTTCATTGGCGTTTTTACATGCAATAACTAGCAATAATGTGGCAATATCTTTTTGGTAATTAAGGAAATCTTTCGCTTCTTCACAAACTGGGAAGATATTTTTTGAATATGATATTGACTTTTTTTCTTTGTCAGCAGAATATATTCTGTTTAAAATTCAAACTATAAAGTTGGCTTGTTTTTCCTCAAAAAAAGAATATAACTACAGAAACATTGCAAAGGAGGCACATGGTTTTTGACTTTGACCATCGATATTATTTGAATTATGTATTATAATTTTGTTTACTATCCTTCCGCAGGTGATCGTTTGAAAGACTGGGCGACTTTGTCCTAACAGTGAGGATACTTCATGTTTTTGCCGCCAAGAGCACTTCCTCGACCTAGGTCCCAGACGCTCTCTCAACAGATGAATCCTTCCAGACTGTAATGATGTAATCTTATATTTTCTTCTTTATTTGTATTTTTTTGTTTCATACTGTAGAGAAAGATTTTGACTTGAAGCACTCACATTTTATGTTGATATGTACCTTCAAGTCTGTGTTAGGAAATATGTACGAATACTCATAGAAAATTGATGTCTTATTAAGAATTTATGTCGCCATAGATGATGACCCAATCGTTAAATCTAAGTGATTTGTTGCGAAGGTGTGTGAAGAGCTTTGATTTTTACCTTATAGCTTGATAGCACCTTCTGTTGATTATGACAAGAATGATATACTCATTATTTTTGTTTAAGTGCCCCTTACGACTGTTATGTCTTTTACCGTACTTTATTCTTTAATTAATTTGCACTTAAAAATCAGGATTAGCTTTTTTAACTCTTTATTGACACTCATAGTTATTCCACTCTGGTATTATAAATGATGCAAAACATTCACATTAAAGGGTCTGTTGCATGCAAGAGATAGTTGAACATAGAACATAGGCGTTTGAAATTATGTTATTATTTTTCCTGATCCAGGAGGTCAAAAAACAATTCTGTGACATTTCTGTTCAGTTGATTCTGTGACCAGTGCATTCGACCCATAGCCAAAATTTTGCCAAATGTTACATTCTTCTGCATTAATAATGATTGAAATGCGCCAACAAATTTCTTGAAAATGCAACAAACAAAATCATCAAAAATCAAGTCAGATGCTACCAGCTGTAAGTGATCAACACAGCCTTCAAATTAAGCTAAAAATCAGTTGTTCAGGGAGTTTTCCTCACTCTAGTAGTCCTTACAATGAGGTTTTCTTGCGGTTTATCCAGTGCGCCCATGCTTACATTCAATCTATGGCCATTTTATGAGGATAAATTTATTAGCAGAAATTTGGCAACATGAAATTCGATTAAGCCAATTCCGTTTAAATCTGTCCAATCGGTTATGGCTGTGGAACAAATGAAGGTATTCATATAATTTTTTGCCACTTACAGCGTCTGATAACATTTTCAAAGTGAGTTTCTACCACTATTTGCATTAGGCTCTTTATTATTTTTTTTTTAATTACGTATCTGCAGTTTTTTTAAAGCATTGACTGACAATCAACAGAGTAACAAATACATAAGATACCCTTTGTTTTTTCTAAGAGTAATTTTGCATTAATCAATTTAGAAATTTAAATTCCAAACTCTCCATTTCTTTTAATAATGTTTTGCTAAACTTTTTGACCCCACCTACTCCCTGTCTATGCTAATTTAGCTCCTATTTTTCTAGTTCTTGATCTGTGCTTTTGCCAAACAGTATGTTTACATTTCAGGTAAACCCAGAAATTTGTAGACATCCTGCCAAATACCAGTTTTCTATTTTTTCTATTTGGATCTCTCGTGGTTATATCAGAGCACTCTCTCAGGGTAAAGATATCCCTTTGTCCCCATTCTTAGGCCAATTCGTCGCCTGCCGGCCAAAGTTTCCTAAGTGCCATTTATGCCGCAGCATCATGTTGCCAAACTTTTCAAACTTCTCCAATTTTTTGCGGAAAAATTAATGAACAGAATCACCTGAAAGCTGTACCTACTGTTCCTTTTGTCATCAAAATTAATCCCTGAAAGTATGTCCTAAAGTCTCAAAGAAAAAATTAAAACAATATTATGCCCAACATAGCGTCGAAGTGTAACTGGCGCTAAAAATACTTTGACCGGAAGGTGACAAATTATTTTTATTTTTCATTTGTCAGAAGTCTGTTTGTGCTAACATGAGAATTTCAAAATTGAAAAATTAAATCTCTAGTGAGGACCTTATCACAATTCGTTTTATGGATCTGAGAATTTGATCTGCCAAGAAACTTTTAGCGCACATTAAGCGCTCAATCCGATCTAATTTTTAACGTCTTAGGATCATTAACTAGTTCCATGAGAATATTTCTGTACTCTGTGTCTCTCATTTGTTACCTCCTAAGCAAAATTGAACTCTCACATAGTAGTGGTACGCAATTCTTACATCAGTTGAATCGGTCCCTCTCAAAGAGAATTACGGTAATAAAAATTTTAATTAACCTGTTCTTAATCTCAGAGCTCTAAAGCAATGCATTAATTAATGTGGGATTTAAAATAGGTTGACCAGTACAGTTTCCACTATTTCTTTCCTATTTTAATATCGAGCACTTAAATCTTTTGGAGAATGACCAATCCAATTGTGTGGAAGTACAGTTCTTCCTCTGTCAAAGAGTTTTAGTATGATATAATATCCTTCAATTTTTTCTATTTTTTTATTTTTTAATATCTTAAAATATTGTAAATCATCCTATCATTCTTTTTTAATTCTCGAACTAACTCCGTCTCACATTTGATTGTGCCTGTTATGTGCCTTTGGTCTTGACGCACGTTACTTTTTTATCTGTTGTGCCGATTTCTACTGATTTATCATCGTCATTTTCATATCATAGTCTAACAATTTGTATTTTCTTGAAAGTATTTATGCACTTCAGATCTCCGTTGATTGTGTTAATTTTTGTGTCCTCAGATGATACTGAGCGGTAAAGAATGTATTTATGTGTTTGTCTCTGAAATCAATTTCATGTTTTGATTCGCTCCCATCTCTCAAATTCCTTCTATCTTTCGTCATAGGGATGTTATCAATAACGATGTCATTGGAGAGGGATCATACTGCCTAGAGCTTTGTCCTCTGAATGGTGGGTCCACTATTTATCCCTTAGACAACTAAACTCAGTATTTTCTCTATACCCATATTATATTAATTTGCCCCGATAGTCGTAACAGCGACATTTACATTCCAATAGAGCGGCAAGCGAAAGCTTTGGTTTTTGTGAGGATTTGCGTTGCTTGTTCTTTGGGGGGGGGGGGGGCTGGTGGTCTCTCTCTACAGAGGACAAGGCTCCAAGCAGCTCATTTCCTCCCTAAAAACCTTGTTGATTTTTAGCACAGTGAAAACTTCCTCATTTGTAAGGTGGTTTTTGGCTTTTAAGAGAATGATTCGATAGTCGACGATCAATCGATAATTTCTGGATTTTAGGACATTCGGAGGGAATTACGGAGCATCGCTTCTCGTTATAGTATGTCAAGTATTGATACACAACATTCGACCAAGAAACGTTTTGAAATAATGCGGGACGTACTTTCAAGCTACTTCAAACTTTTTCTTGGTCAAATTTTGTTTACGAAGACCTGACGCACTATAGCAAGTTGTCACGCTCAGGAATTCTCAAGAACTGCCGTATAATCCAGAAATTATCAATCGCTGGATCAACTTTGGAATCATGCTCCAAAATTCTGAAAATTGACTTTCAATATGGCATATGGACCGCATTAAGCAGAAAGGAACCAAGCCACATCAGCCATTGCCAAATTCAATTGGGCAATTTATTTTTTTACATATAAACGGTTCAACGGATTTTTGTGCAAATTTCAGTGAATTTTCTGCATAGTATAGAGGAAATTCCTTGAAATTTTCAAAGGAATCTGCACAAACGTTCTCTTGTAAAAAATTAAATTGCCTAGTTTAATTTGGCAATAGCTCATGTGGCTTGGCTCCTTTCTGCTGAATGCGGTCCATATGATCTTATAATTTTTCATTTTAAACTCTACAAAATTACTGTTTAAGTGCCTGTGGCTGTACTAGACTGTGTGTAATAATATATACCTTTTTTGACTTAAACACTTGTTTGTATGAGAAGTTATAAAGCAGGAAAGCGAATTATTTTAACATCCAGTCATTTAAGATGTGATTCCCTTTCTATTTGTATTCAATAGATACATAGCAGGAATGAGAATAAATATGGGTCATCTCTTGAAAATTGTAATACCAGCCAGAGTCTCCCTTTTGGGGATAATTTACCTCTGAAACTGAAACAATTGAGTGTAGAAGAGAAAGGAAAAGCGATCACAGTGACTCAACAATCCTCAGTAATTCTCATTTGGAATCAATAAGTTTTCTGCGCACACTCAATTCATAGTTTCAAGGTAGAATGACTTCATTTTCAATGAGAAACTCTCGCAAAGAGGACATTTTATTTTGCCCACAAATTTATAGGATTTCTGAAAACACTGGGAAACAGTGATCGGAAAAAGAATTATTTTGTAGGGAGAAAGTTAGAAATTATGTGAGAAAATTGTAATTTTTTATTACACTGTGCGTTCTGTTGTCTTTCTTACTTAAATAGTAATTTTCATCGTATAGATTTTACAAGTTTTTTAAAAACCTGTTCTCTTTGTAGAAGCGCATATTCTCTTGAAAACGTCGATTTTGAATAGAGGGTTAGGTCGAGTGTTGTTTTGTGCACCCATGCAAGTTAGATAGTTTAATTCTTTTAAAGTTTAATACGCTCCGAAATTTGTGAAGAGTATCATATAAAATAATAACAAAATTTAGCTAACGCTTAAGCCCCTGTTTTTGTTTGCATGGTCATTCATCTTGATTTAATTCCGGTGTTGACCAATAGCAAGTAGAAGGGTATTCGCACCTTAAATTTTCTCAATCGCTTTGGCTTTTTCTTCCAGAATTCATCGCTACCATTTAGTATCAATGCAGCTTCTTTTTATCGGTTGTCCTAATAAGTAACATATCAAGGGGGGAAAAATAAATTATTATCTTTGCGAACTTCAAAAATTATTATGTACTCGAACCTCCTTATCAATTAAGGTGGTAGAAAATACCGTAGATGGCCTTTACACATTGTCACTTTACAATATGTAGGTAGCCTTTTTTGTCAAAAGATTTTTTAGAAACAAGAACTGAAATGATTTAAATCATTCCATGATTTCCAATTCATTTAAATCGTGAAAAGGCATTAGGAAATAAAGTCACTGAAATTTCGATTTTATTTCTTTTGCCTTTTTTTCTATTTTTAATTTTAGGTAATTATAATATAAAATTATTATCTTCCTTTGTATTTTGTTAAATGTTTTGTTGTTTTTCTCTCTGTAAGTTTCTGTTCATAGTTTTGTTGCATTATTTTGTATTTTGTATATTTTTTTCTCTCATTTAGGTATTCACTATTATTTTTTTATTATTTCTACATTTGTGGATTTTTTTTCCTTCATTTTTTTCATTAAATATTTTGTAAGTGAAATAATTTCAACTCATAATGTATTTTGTCATAAAGTTTAAGTAAATAAACCGATAATATTCAGTACAGTTTTTGTTTCGTTTTGTCATTAATTATTCATCATCCTGGATATGATTTCATATTTCCCTTCACATATATTTCTTTACGCTTCCTTTTATTGGGAAGTGAAAAATCCGGTGTTTCCCTCCGAGTTTCATGTTTTTTAACTTTGTTTTCTGACGCCTAGATGAAAATACCCAGTTGTGAATGATACGTATATGGATTGTATGTAGCAAAAAGGAACTAGCGCGATTACAGTGCATGTTTTCAAAATCGTGCAACCTCTTCTTTACTTTTAAAAATACCTAAAATATGTACAGTATTAAAATTCACCCAATTATTTTCTTTAAAATTAACAATTTCTTTAGTGGGAAGGAAAAACTGTTTGGTATTCTGGTAGATTGTTTAGATAATCATGCAGAAGCAACATTTTCGCTGGTTCCTTTTTGCTAAATGCGATCCATATATTTTGTGCGGCCTCTAAAAATCTGTTGTACTTAAAAACCTGACCACGAGAGTAAATCTTGAGATAAAGGTAAAGGCTGCTACTACGTAGAGGGGTTTTGAAATATTCTCCAAAAAAAAGGAAAGAAAAAAACAGTTGAGCAGGACCACGGCTATTATGAAACATCGGAGGAACATCATGCCTACCTATTGGCCGAAGTGCAAGACCACGTTTCTCTGTTTGCAACGTTGAAAACTTCCTTTCATATTCTATTCTTTTCTCGGAATAATAGTCAACGTAATTTCTCCAATATATACTTGATTTTTCTTCTCTACCAGCAGAATATTCTGTGTAAATTTGGAGCTACAATGTTGACTTGTTTTCCTTCCAAAAAATAAACCAGGAGTGGCAACTTTGAAACATTCTAATGGAGATACGTGCTTTTGCGCTTTAAGTGATAACATATGCCTTATCAGATTGAATTATCAGGAATTTACTTTAAGGTATGGTCTCCCCCCATTCCCCTCCCCTGATCGTTCATCCTATTGATAGCCGTAGAATTCATAGAAATAAAGTTGCACCCATTCCCATGTGAGAAAACCAACATTTCTCGGTGCAACATCCGTTTTCAAGTCTCAATTGTAGCATTATTTTATAAATAAGTTTGAGGATTACAGATTTTATACAGAGAGAATCATTTTTACCCGTGAAAAATCATGAGGGAAATTCATCCGTCTGAAAACTTCTGGTTCCGGTACATCAATTTCTTGGCTGTCATCCACATTGTTGCCAGAGCTGGAATTTCCAGTGTTGTTGTGAGTCACGTTTCTGACGAGGTTATGTTTATGTTTAGTTGAAGTGTTCCGGTTCCAAATCTCAACAGGGACCAGTTCTATAGGACCCTGGACTCCCGTAAGAGTCAATGTAAAAATTCGTGAGCAGGTGCTAGTGCTGCTATCTCGCGTAGGATCCTCGCAACTCACTGCTGTTATCAGTTGTTGGACATCATTAAAATCCGTAGGATCGCGTATAACTGCAAAAAATCGAATTTTTCATCGTACCCTTGCATGCGGCGAATCTTACTTCTCCAAAAGGGGTCGAAAAACGCCAAAAATATACTTATTTTTCAAGAATTCAGCCGCCTTATGTGTTATTTTTCAATCTCCGGCTTAACCTCACTTTTGGAGCGGGCGATGGATGAGTCAGGTTCATAGAGTACAATAGAGTCGCAAAGTACTGGAGCGGCGATGAAGCCAATCCATGAACAGGCGTTTCCGAGCCGCGTGTGCTCCGAAAATAGTGAACCATTTGTGAACCCAACGGCATTTTGTAACACGGCGGCTTATGGAGAAATCAAGAACTGCTTGTGTTTTTTAGGTATTTGATAATTCAATCAGCATTAATTTTTTCAAATTTTGCTATTTAGAGGTAGTCAAAGCCATAATGAATCCATTGATGTATATTTCTCCTGGATAATATTCATATTGGGATTTAATTTCTGACTTATACCAAGTGTGAACCAACCGGCATTTCTTATCACGGCGGCTTACGGGAAAAGCAACGACTGCCCGTGTTTTTTCGACATTTTTTAATTTCATCGATATTAATTTGTGCAAATTTTGCTATAATTAGATAGTCAAAGTCATAATGAATCCATTGATGTATATTACTCCTGGATAAAATTCATATAGGAATTTAATTTCTGACTTATACCAAGTGTGAACCAACCGGCATTTTTTTACACGGTGGCTTATGGAGAAATCAACGACTGCTTGTGTTTTTTCGACTTTTTTTAATTCCATCGGTATTAATTTGTGCAAATTTTGCTTGAAATAGATATTCAAAGCCATAATGAATCCATTAATGTATGTTACTCCGAGATAATATTCATATATGGACTCAATTTCAGACTTATTACCGGCCTACTTATTTTAGCTGGTTCAGTGTGTGTCTAGCCGACGAACGGAGCCGAGTCGGGACTGTCGGGAGTGGGGAGCGCTGAGCGCGAGTCTCTGCGTATGCGTCATCGCTAGTCGCCGCACACTAGTCTCCGGAGAACTGGACAAAACAGCCTCGAAAAGTGACTTCATCGGCGATCCAGTACTTTGCGACTCTATTGTACTCTATGGTCAGGTTCGGGGGGAAGGATCCTCTAAGTTGACTAGGATCCTACGCGAGAATGCGCTGCAATCACCCGCTCACAACAGAACGGCGTCCTATAGAACTCGTCCCTGCTTGCCTACTTCCTGTCTAGTCCTAGTCAATTTTGTTTGAGTCAATCTTTAATTTATTAGTTTACTCCCATACCTGTGAATAATTGATTCTTAATATACTTATTACATAATAATTTAATTGAGAGGTTGATATGGATAGTAACAGTGGTTCAGGCAAAAGAGTATTTGATAATACTGCTCCAGGAGGAGGAAGGGTTGATTGGAGCAAAATAGATCCCAAGAAAGTAGATGATTTTAGAGACATGATTAGACAACAAGAGGAAAGAAAGAAAAATTAATCTAGTGGTCAGGGCAGCAGTAAATAACTATATTACCCATACGTGGTATTCGCAACACCTTTTTACGAGCTTTCTCTTGTTTGATTATTAGAAAACAAGTGCTCTTTAGTAATAGTGCTTTCAAAAAATTGACACTGTTATCAGTTGTCGGTGTGTCGACATATCGAGTCTTCACCCATTCTTTATCCCTGGAGATTCACCACCTTGTCGTTTGAAATCTTGAAACCATACTTTTCTTAGATAATAAGGAGCATGAGATGTTATTTCAAGATATGGAGCACAGTTCACGGGAGGAATATCTTCAATTAAGCACCCTGTAGCAATAGGAGTGTCGTGTATCACTGAGAGGACAATTATCTTAGATTAGTTCCTGTTTATCTTTTGTAATCGGCTTGTGATCGATTTTTTGCATCAGGTACGTCTGTTTTAAGAGTTCTAGACAAATAAGCTGCATGCGAGTAATCAGAGGTAGAGGTATGTATCTCAAGTAAAGCATACTGCGGCCAGTAGGAAAGCAAGTCTCGAGATGAATAAAGTTTTCTGTGTAGAAAATGTTATTTATTTTGATAGCTTTTCTAATGTTTGCAACGTAATGGCAGACTACTTCTTCAATAGATGGAGCAGTCTGTGCAGCAAATTTCTCAGTGTATATGAATCAAATACTCGATTATCTCCGAGAGTCATTGGTCAGAACAGAAAGAAATTCCTCCTAAGGAAAAGTTAACAACTGCTACTCTTTGCTGTTTCAGTGGTTATTCTTCTATGCCCTTTTACTCTCCAGTGCCTGGGGTTACTTCAAGAGATGATTGCTTCAAAATGTTGAAGTTTTATGGAACATTTGTTTAACTGCCACTTTTTATTTCATCAATCAAGCACTAAACATTCTATTTGTATTTCTTTGGCAGGCGGATTTAGTTGCACGGAATCAAATGGATGAAACTAAAACTCTTGACAGCGTTCTAGTTGCAAGGCTACTAGAAATGGGGTTTTCAAATGAAGAGGCCAGTGTTGTAAGTATCTTTGTTTTTTGACAAGTCTAATTTGTGTTAAGACCGTATAAACGTGTCCAGGTGTATCAGTTAAATTCAAATTTTAGACACTGAAAAATGTCAGAAAGACTGAAAAATATGCCCGGTGTTTGAACTGTTGTCTACAAGAATGGCGAGGCTGTTACTACGATTCTGTGATGGCACGATAGTAGATGAAACTCTGCGGCAATTTAACATGCGTTCTTATGGGAGAACGCATGACACATGTTCCTTTAGTGCTAATATCTTTTCAGGGGTTGATCTGATGCAAAAATTCATGAGATTCTTTTTGAAAGAAGATAAAATTTCACATCAGAAAACTGCCTAGTTCATAAATTACGTTGGCTGATAATTGACGAAATAAAAGCCACACTCGACTTAATACCGAAAATCGTTACCCCACTAAGATTCAAACGCGCCGCTCATGCAACTTCGGCCGATCAATGGCGACTCTGATTGGTTAACACAGCAATTACTCTACTAGTTTGATGTCACGAAACCGAGTAGTTACAGCCTCTCCATTCTCGTAGGCAACGTTTGAACTTGAGAGGTTTTCAGATATATTCCTTGAATAATATTGTGGACATTACAAACCAATCACCTCACAAGAGTCTTAAATGTTGCAGTTCGTTAGGGAGGACAACAGATTACATTTCCAGAGAGCTCTTCAATCATCAATCACTTTTTGGAGAAAATAGTAATGTGTAACAATAATGACACCCTAGAAAAACTGGTTTTGTGTTTATAAAGCAAACATCGTGCTAAGTTCAAGAACCAACCATTTTTATTGTACTCTCCAGAGGAAAATACACTATTGCGATCTCCCCTGATATTGGACCTAAGTCTCTAACAGAGGACTGGCCCAAGGCTGTAAATTACAAATTTGATAGGTAGCCATTCAGATTCCTCCTCCCTTAATATATTTACTCATGTATGGTAGGTGGTTGGTAAATATGTTTGTTTGAAGGTGTCTTACTTAATTTTGGTAGTTTTAGATAGCGATGGACAAAGTGTGAAACCACATATCTCCATTGCAGTGGTTCAAAATTTCCACTTTATTTCATTTTTTCAAAGAACAAGCCACCTTTATAGCTTGAAATTGAAACAGAGTATTCCGCTCACAGAGAGAAACATCCAGAAAGTTTTCAAGAAATTATGTAGACTAGCTTTCCAGAGAAAAAATGAAGTACGATAAGAAGTCTGCAATGTCGCAAACTGAGATTTGTGATTTTGGCCATTGATACGCTCAATGTGCCCTGCATGAATTTGTGATTAGAAGTCAAAGCCTTCTAGATTTCCAAGTCTTATCCTGTCTTGTGGTCCATTATATTTTTTGCTCACAGTGGGATGTTCAGGGATCAGTGAGCTATACTGTATTTCAACGGTGTAAGTTGGCAATCACACACCTCGGCTTGCAACGTCGCAGACTTCCTGTCATGCTATATTTTTTAAACGGAAAACTACTCAACGGCACTTCTTTAAAACTGCCGTGATTTTTCTTTTTTGTGCAAGGAAAATTCTGCAAAAACTTTTAGGAATGATGTCAATTTGTTCTCCTTTAAAAAAATAACATTGAGGCGGAGATTTTCAGACACCGCAATCGAGATATGTGATTGCGGACTTACGCCGTGGGTTTTGTTGTTTTTACAGGCATTGTCAAGGTCTGATAATTCTATGGATGGAGCACTCGCTTTTCTGCTGCAAGATGAGCCCTTAGCACCATTGAATGAGGGTCTAGAATCTGCATCTGAAGAAGTCTCCGAAATTGCAGAGCCGAATTTGGGGGAGGAAGGAGACTGGGAGGATGTTGATGAAGAAGCCCGTGAAGATCCAATCAAAATGATGATTGCGGTCAACACAGAATTTAAAATGAGTGTTGGGAAAACAGCTTCACAGGTGTGGATTTTCTCCATGTAGCGCTAAGTACAACTTTTCATTACTTCCAATTTGTTTTAGTATGGGCCTGTTGCAAACTTTTGCCACACCAAAAATAAGAGTTGTTCCTATCAATAAATGTCTCAAAAATCACGATGAGCGCATTGGCAAAGTTTGAAATACACGCCTAACTTCACAATCTTCGTAAGAAATTTGGGTTCTTTTGAACTTCCCGTTTCAAAAACAATACTACAGCACAGGTGAACATTTCCTGAGAGGAGTCGTTCCACCCAACCCTTTTGCAACAGCAATTTCCAACGTAGCCGACACTGCCGCGCACAAATTGCAGTCAGGAGCACAAGGTCAACCAAAGCGGATCTTTATCAATACAAAGAAATCATGAATGTAAACACGTTGGGTTGCTAACAAATGGTTAGAATCTCTTTGGCATATGTGTTTTGGAGGATTGGTGTTGGCCATGTTGAATATTGTGTAGTATCCTAGTGCACAGGGATTGAAACGAAGGACACCTCTAACGAAATATCACTTGTGCTGTAGTATCATTTTTGTAGGGGGAGGCTCAAAAGAACGCTAATTTCTTATGTAGATTGTGAAGCTAGGAGTGCATTTCAAATGTTGCCAATGCCATCATGATTTTTGAGATGTTCACTGATGGAAACAACCATTATTTTTGCTCTAGCAAAAGTTTTCAACAGGCCCATTATGAAGGTTTCTACTGTATTCAGCCCAATCTCAAAAGTCAAGGTAAATTTTAGCTCAATGAAAGTAACAAATTGAATTCCTATAGTCAGGGATGGATTATGATTTGATGGACTTCATATTTTAAGTCAGAGCGGCATGCGATATATCGCATCGATTGATTCCATTTTTCAGCTACTTGTCATTTTTCTCGAATTTTGAGATTGCAATTCTGTTGTCAGGAGACTAAAAAATTAATGTACCAATCTAAACAAAAAAATTCAATGTAATAAAGGCATGTATTTTAGAGGAATAATATGGCATTCGATACTGGTATCAAAACTGCACTGGAATGCGATATTTTTCTCTAAAAAAACCGCGCCTTTATTGCGTTGAATTTGTTTGTCGAAATCGGTAAGTGAATTCTCTAGTATCTTGATAACAGAATTGCAATCCCAAAATTGGAGAAAAATGACAAGTGGCTTGAAAAATGGTATCAATCGATGCGATATATCGTATCTTGCTCTGACACAAAGTATAGCGTCCATCGAATCACCTTAAGACCAAAAAATTAATCGTGTATACCAGCCCATCAGTTTCTTAATTTACTCATTGTTATTTTTTGCCAAGTGGAGGAAAAAAACCAGTCTAAAATTACTCTAGGTAAATGTCGATCAGTTCACTAGAATTTTTCCTTGTATTTCAACCTGCCTCCCTATCCTTGCCTCTTTCCTTTTATTTAATTGTGCAAGGAATGATTTTAGACATCTGTTAAGTTCTATAAAAGAAAGGAAATTAAAAGAAATCCATTTGAAAGAAATTTGGCCCTTAGCTTTTTCCCCCCTCAAAACAGTTAAAGTTTGATTGAAGGGGTCTCGGAACTTGAGAATTTCTCTCTGGTTAACAATGCGTCATTCTCCACACAAAGTAACGTAACTCCATTTTAATGTTGTCAAATTTTTCCTCACAAATGGCATATTAACCAGGAGAATCTTTGAATCTTTGACATTTTCAACTGAAAATTTCACTGATTTTTCCTCAGATTTCATGCAGTAATCAGACAAATTTTGGATAAAAATTACACAAGTGCATTTTGGTAAAATGAATGTATTGTTTGAGTCAATTTGGTAACCATGGAATAGAGTTACGTTCCTTCGTTCGGGAAACGACGAATTAGCCCATCAAACAGTCTCCTTCTGTTGTTCTTGATGTGAAGAGAGAAGTTCCCTCCCTATTAAATGAAAGCTAGATGCACATATCAAATCCAAAGTATGTACTCAACCAAACTACCTCTCTAAGAGTTTTTCCAGTCATTTTTATTTCTGCCTTTCTTCTCATTGCAGGTTGCTCATGCTGCTGTCGGACTCTACAGTACGATCTCATCTAAAAAAGCATACAGTAGATTTATACGGGAATGGAATGAAGAAGGGTAAGCATTTTTTTGAAATCTTGTAACTATGCGCTAGTCTCAAGTCTTCGCCACAAAGGTGGTAGACCAAGTCAAGGGAACAGCTCTGTTCATATTAATGGGTCAAAAGGCAGTTTTATTGGCTCCTTTAAATAATACATTGCGATGGAAAAATATAAGCGCCAATAAACCCTGAAATGATGGACTGAACTGTTCCTGCCATCAGCCACTATTCATAGTGAGAATCCTGAAATATCAAATTTTGTAGGAGGCAAGCACATTTAAAAACTGAAAGATGAAAGGTCTGAAAACCACAATTTTCCATCACCCTTCATTGTGTGTTCAAATATTTCTCAAAACTGCAGTCTTTGCCTTTGCTCAATCGCCACAAATCCAATTAACACATTCTCTATCCTTAGTCGTTGCAGAGTTAATTCAATAAGAAGAATAATAAAGAACCATTTCAAATGTTAAATATTTTAACCTTTGGAAAATAAATTGAGTTAAACGAAAATATGCCAAGTTTCAACCAAGACCAAAAGCTTGAAGTTTTATACCCCTGTGTGACTCAGTGTCAGGAATGTAGTTTAATAACTATTTTCTCTTTCAAAATATTTTCTCTGGACCTTGAAGTTTTGACCCGAGAAAATGACTAGTTTGAATCAAATGTACATACTCCCAAGCCACCGTATGTTTTCTCCAAAGTGCAACTAGGTGTGTGCCTGTCAAACATGATCCTTTCGTGTAATTTGTACTTAAGTTTTTATCAGAAAAATTTCAACCCTAAATGTTGACACATGTTTCCTCTTCGATTTATAGTTTTTTTTTAGGATTTTTGGAAATCCAGGTGGAAGATTTCAGATTTTGAAAACCAAGAGTCTTATGAGACTAAAATCAGCTAAGATTCAATACCTTAGATTTTATCTTTATAACAAGATATTTTTTCACATTAGTTTAAAACTAGACCCAAATTGAATCTGTCCGAAAATATATTGTTATAAAACAGTTACATTAACCTTAAACACTTTTAAATGTAAATAATTTTGTTTACAACAAAAAACACTGGATGCTCATGTAAAATTGCTTCAGTCCTTAGTTAATTATCTGCAATTTAGAGTCTTAAACTCAAACTTTCTCCAAACCATTTTTTTTTTTTTTTGTTCTTTCTTTCTTTTTTTTATGAAAGGAATGGATTATGATGATTTCAAGTGTAGATCTTACTGAACCACATTGAAGAGTTAACGACAATGCTGGTTTTCTTCTTCTTTCAGATCTAAAAAAGTAGTTCTTGATGGCAAAAATGCTGCCAATTTAAAGCTTCTGATCGACAAAGCAAAAACATTGAAGGTCAGACACTGTGCCATTGAAGACGCCGGGCTGACAGAAGTTCCGCCTGGTTCTCTCACGGCTGTGGCGTTCATTGGTCGAGCGTCAGTTGTTGACAAAGTCACGTCATCGCTGCCTCTATTGAAATAAAGACGGAACGACGTCCTTTCCTAAAGAGAGGGGGCCAAAAGGCTACAAGATACAGCGTCCAAATGACTTTATTATAGAAAAGCGCTTTTTAATTTGTGATTGTCCATGAAAAAAGATTCTTCAGTACCAGAAACACTAAATTGATACGCTAGTATCCCCGTTGAGAGGAGTATTCAGCCAAAACTTTGACACAAAAAATATGGAACGGAATTGAAATTTCAATGGTTTGAAATGGGCAGTTGAAAATTTTTGTCTAACGGAAAAGCGGTATGAAGTTTGTTTGCCCTGCTCAGAGCCCAACATCATCAAATTATGAAGTAATTTTTCCTCCTTGCCAGATGGTAGAAGAAAATCAGCAATTTTCCCCATTTTAACCAATATAAAACTTACAACCTGGCAACCTCGACGCCTTCAAATCAGAAACTGAATTAAACTGTTCGCAACAAAGAGTATAAAGAGTACTTGAGTATGAGAGAGTATGCATTTTCCAATTTAGGGATGGCAATTTTTGATAATAAAAACGATTTAAGTAAGTCTATACGATTTTCACAAAATTTAAAAAAAAAAAAAAAAAAAAAAAATTCTACTTAAAAATCCACAGCCAAAAATCAATTTCAAGGATTGAAATGATGAAAAATTGATGACATGCTGTCATTGCTGCCGCAAAATTTGGACCAAAGTTTAAAAAAAAAACTTGTCATGTCTCAATGTGATTGATTTGAAATTGCCAACTCTATACTCTATAGAAAACTCGAAAGCTTACTGTTTGACACAACCTGCCGAAAATTGCTCCTCAGAAAAATGTATCTGTGTTTCAAGGTCTCCTTTTCCAGGGACAGTCACATCTAGTATTAATTAAGATTAAAATTAGTGACAAACGTTCCTTATCCATGTTCATTAACCCATTTCTTTTTACAACAAAAAGAACTGAAAATTGATCAGTCTAATTTTTTACGCCTAAGCTTTGGATTTTCTTTTGCCACAAGTCTGAAAAATTCATCTACTGAGAAAGCCTTCTATATTTTAAATTATTCATTTTTCTCCGTTTATTTTATCATTTATCGATTTAACTCATTAGTACCCTTCTTATCTTAGTAGAATATCCTTATGATTCTAGCCATCATACCCATAGGAATGTTTCCTAGATGGTAGTCATGAGGAAGTTAACAATGTTGATGCTCATCAAGAAGTGTTTTCCTTACAGAGGCAAGAAAATCGTTCTTAATGGTAGGAATACTGCAACTTTAAAATTGTTGGTCGAACAAGCTAAGAAGATGAAGTTGAAGAATTATGCAGTTCGTGATGCAGGGCTAACTGAGATTCCCCCAGGCTCTTGGACCGCCGTCGCTGTTATTGGTCGAGATTCAGCTGTCAGTAAAATATTCGGACAGTTACCTCTTTTGAAATAAAAATATGTCGGTTAGTCTGATAATGCTTTTTTCCTATTTTAGCAACCTGGGTTAATTTTCATGGCCCAAGTTCAAAAACACATCCTTAATAGAACAGTTTAAAATGTTAGCCCATTTTTGATTGCTATTGAAGGAATTCATCCTATATGGTTTTGGAAATCTGCTGCAATTTTCCTATTTTTGCAAGGCATGATTTCCAAAAGATCTGTGGGGTAATGTTTAGCCCTTATCTTTAAAAAAGTGTAAATATTAATGCAGGATAAAAAGATTTATTGATTAAGTGCCGTTTAGAATTGAAATTTAACAAATTCAATCTACATTATCATTTATTTTACCTTAATCTTACTGCGAATGACGGAAACTTGTGAACCTTTTCCCCTCAGGTATTGATAATTCAATTATCTAAAATTACAATTTCTTATGGAAATTTATTTCCCTAGTCACTGTTCAGAATGTAACTCAGATTACTGAACCTGGAGCCAGACTGAATTTCAGTTTGATTGCGTGGATTTGGCTGATGTTTTTCCTGATTTCAAATTTCTAAAAAGCTCCAAAATTTCCTTCCTTTTTCCTGACAATTATCCCAGTTTTCTCAACCTATAGATACCCTGCTGCATGCTGAAGCCGATTTTCTCTTCAACTCATTGTCAGCTTGGTCTGCATGTAAACCAGGCGGATAAAGAATGGTGGTCGCATTTCGATTTTGGCTACCATCTTGAAGCGTTGTGACGTCAGGAGGGTACGCGTTTTGGGATGCAATTCGAGGTTGAGCTGGCCCATTACCCAACTCACCCGATACTGTGTTACGTCCAGAGGGTACGAAATGCAACCACCATTCTTTATCTGCCTTGGCATGTAAAAGTGTTAGTGAACTATTTTGAAACACTACAGGTAAATTTAATTAGCATATAGTTGTGGAGGTGCACATGTTACAGGCTGATCCTGCAGCGTGGGCAAATCTAGATCAGCCGAAAGGCTTCTAGGTGTGCTTGTTTTTTTCCAGGCACATGTAGATGAGCTTAAGGTGGATCTAGGAACAGCTGAGAGCGATTTAGATTTACCCGCTCAGCAGGATTGGCTCCTAACAAACACTTATCAAGGGCTAAGGAACAATGCCAGCTAACTGTTAATCTTAGCGAAAATGAGTTAGCAACTCTGCCATATTCAACAGTATTAAGTACGCAAGCTTTTGTTTTTAGTTTTCATTAATTCCGCATGGGAGTGCGCTGTAACAGGTTTAAAAAAATTGCAATTTTGGCCTCAAAATTAAAAAAATAGCGTAATTTTTTCTCTATTAACAAAATCGTCAGTTTGCAGAAAGACGATAATTTTACCTTAGTCTCTGATAAGTATGATCCGCATATTCAAATTTAATTGGGTTAAAGACCCATTTAGTCAAACCATGTACAGTTCGCTGACGTATCTCGAACAAAAGTTAGTGTAAGTTAGTCCATGAAGGAAAAGTCTCAAGTTTTTATGTTTCTATCCAAACAGGTTTTAATGTGGCTTTATTTAGTATCGTTTGGAACTCAATTTTCCAATAAGAAAAATGGGTTGGTTTTCATTCTGTAACTTGGTTTCATTGAGATGCTTCATTTGAATTTTGTTACTCTTTTTGTCTTTTTCAGATTAAACTCTGAAAAATCTTCAGTTTCAATAAAAATTCTGCTCAACAACTGTCCTTCCCAACATGTTTATTTGCTTCGAACGTTAGCATCATGGAACTTCAGGAAACAAAGAGCATTTCATTTTTAGTCGTGCGGCGAAGCCGTATAGACTCTAGGTTTCGCCGGAGGCTAAAAAGTGTCCACACTTTTAGGCTAAGTCCAAGAGGAGAATTTTCGAGGAACCAAGTAACATATGAGGTATTGATATCGGTCCATTTTGGCCCAATGGAGATGTTACATGTGCGAGGAATTTGCAATTTAACTGTTGATTCTTGTATAAAAGTTCGCGAGGAACACAATAGTGCCACTGGTTTTCTCTGAAATCATCTCCCAAGCTCAAAAAAAGCTCTCAAGTTGAGGCCAAAATGGAGGGGATATCCCACCTTACCCTGAGAGTCCACGTCTACATGAAGACAAACTCTCCATGCAAAGATAGGGAGCAAATACATTAGCAGGGTTGCCGTGTTTTCAGTTTTGGAGTCCCCAGATAAATTGGTAGCCCTGTCAATGTATTAGCTCCCTATCTTTGCATGGAGAGTTGGTCTTGATCTAGACTTTGACTCTCAGGGTAGGGTGGGATATTCCCTCCATTTTGGCCTCAACTTGAGTGCTTTTTTTTGAGCTTTGGAGATGATTTCAGAGAAAACCAGTGGCACCATCAAGTTTCTCGTGACCTTTTACCCAAGATTCAACAGTCAAATCGCAAATTCCTCACACATGCAACATCTCCATTATGCCAAGTGGAATTTCTGATCATTTAGCCATGGTTTGGTAGCGTTTAGCAATCAACTGTGACCATAATGTAAAGAACCCACACAGGTGCCTTTCGGCGGAATGTCGCCCTATGGCATTCTTTATCATCGAGTCACAGTTTAATAGCGTAAATAAGCAACCAATGGTGGCCAAAATGTCAAGACTCCAAACTGGTGCTTTTTGGCTGAATTTTGCCCAATAGGATCTTTGATGATTTATCAGTAATGGTTGATGTTTATGTTGATTAATTATTACTGTCTGAAAGTGAATCCTGTGGGAGAATATTATAGGGTTGGTTCAAACAAGTTTTAGAATTTTTTTCCTTAGCGCTAATGGACCCTAAGGGACAACTTCAATTCATCGAACTAAAAGTTTTCAATGTTCATAACCATTTTTTAACTGTCAGAACTCTCTAGACCACATTATATTCATGATGAATTTAAAGAATATCGCTGTCAAAAGTTGAGTTCTCCTTCAATTTAGCACTTTTTGTCATTACCTTAAAGACCATACGGAAAGTGCTAAATCTACGGAAAACTCAACTTTTCACAGCGATATTCTTCAAATTTATCATGAATATAATGTGGTCTAGTGAGTTCTGACATTTAAAAATGGGTATGAACATTTAAGGCTTTATTTTCCTTGAATTTAAGTGGTTTTTCAGGGTCTACGGTAAGAAAAAAAAGTCTAAAACACGTTAAAAGTTACTTGAACCTACCCTATAATGTTGAGCTATGACTTCAACTTTCATGAACCCTTACTTGTGCCTTTCAGCTTGATTTTGCTAAATGGAATTATTTATGATTGAAGTCGTGGTTGAGTTTACTATGCTGATAAAATATCATTGGAAACTTTAGGTTTCACTATCATAGTCTTCTAAAAATAACCATCAGCATTACTGCACCAACCAAAATCTAGCCCAAAAAAAAAAATAATTCGGCTGAAAAAGTGGGAGAAGTTGGGATGTGCAGTCTCAAAATAAAAATACCTAGCTGTGATTGGACATAGCTTTGCTTTCATTGAGACTTTCAAATTTTATGAATAAAAAACAGTAAGCGTTTAGCAAAAACAGTTAGTTTTGTCCTTACCCGTAGACCATACAAAAAGAGCTAAATTGAAGGAGAACTTAGCTTTTGACAGCGATGCTCTTCAAATTTTTCATATACCTATACAATGTGTTCTAGTGAGTTTGGATGGTAAAAAATGGTCAGGAACATTTAAAGCTTTATTTTCCATGAATGTAAGTTGTCGTTCAGGATAGATTCTGACGACTAGATCCTTACTAGAGTAAGGAAAGAAAGTCTAAAATTGTTAAAAGTCACAGAAAAACGCGAAAAAAGAAAAAATTCGGAAAAGGAAGTCAAATTTACATAATAATTAAATTAACATAAAAATTTCGTAAAAAGTATTGGAAATTACGAACAAATGTATTGACGTAAAAACTGTATTAAAAAGAAAGTTAATTTTAATTAAGAAAAATAATCTTGGTAAATCAATTTCTCACGTAAATTTGACTCAAAATTCATTTAAAAAACAGGGCTGGATTTACCTACTTGCCGCCCATGGGCCGGATTTACCTACTTGCTGCCTATGGGCCACCTGTATTTTGCCGCCCCCTTCTCATTCGTTTCGAAACATCAATAAAAAACAACTTAATCGGCCCGAAACAGTAACAGAGAAACAACTTAAAACGGGACTAAGGCCGCAAATAATAAAAAAGAAACACATAAAATATAATAAGAAACCCGGGACGTTTCGCAGGGATCACACCCGCATTTTCAACCGGCAAAACAAGAAAAATTAAAAGAAAGGACACTATGCCCCTCACTACTAGCAAAAGTTCGCACGGAACTTTGCGCGAAAGTTAAGTTCCGTAAACCTATCTATGTGTGAACAAGGCCTTCCATTTGTAAGAAATGAAGGTAAAAATTATGCAAGAACAAACATAAGTGTGGTTTAATAATTTTAACTTCCGCCGGCGCGCCGCGCTGACCGCACTGTGTTTGGCACAATGCGTGAAGTATTCGTACAGTCTTGTAGGCGTTATGCGTTTCACGCCGACCGCCGCACAGTCGGGATTCCTTATGTAATCCCGAATCCGGGGCATTATCCCGAAATCCCGTCGGCTCAGGGGCCCCGTCGGGGCCCCTGAGCCGACAATTCCTGAATTTATTCTTCAATAAATGAAATGAATCCATGAAAAAGTGAAAAATCCTAGAAAAAAATCCTTGAATTTATTCTTCAATAAATGAAATGAATCCTTGAAGAACCCTCGTTTTTTCCAGTCCTTGAGGGTTTAACTCATAAGACCTTCTCTGAGGCCCCTACGGCCGGAAAAAGGTAACCTCAGGGGCCCCTGAAAAGATGCCAGCAAGGGCCCCTCAGCGATCGAAAAATATGAGCTTCAAGGGCCCTGGAGCGGCCCTCGAAGCTATATTTTCCCGGCCTCTAAGGGTTTTTTACTTTAAACAGCATGACTCTTTCTCTGAGACCCCTATAGCCCGAAGAAGGTCACTTCTGGGGCCCTTGAAAAGATGTCAGCAGGGGCCCCTGACCCTGGGCTCGAAAAAAAGAGTTTCACTTTCAGGGGCCGCTTTCGGGTCTCGAAAACTCTTTTTTCCGGTCTTTGAAGGTTATTCACTTTAAAATAACTTCTTTTTTGAGGCACCCCTACTGGCCCTGCAGCCGGGAGAAGGTAACTTCAGGGGCGGGGCCTCTGAAAAGATACCAGCAGAGGCCCCTGCGTAAAAGTTTGAGGAGGTTATGTGCTTCTTTATCAACAAGAGGAATCGCCGAATTTTTCAAGAAATATCTAAAAAATAGGTGACGTTTTCGGAGGCGCTATTTATCAAATTTCAATGCGAAAAGAGCCTAAAACTTCTATTTTCAGGGGTTAAATTTTCAAAATTTTACGGGGGAGGACCCCCAGACCCCCCTCCATCCCTGGGGGGCGACCCCCCAGACTCCCCATAGGGGCCCAGTTTTTACGTCAGGGGCCCCAAAATCCTAGTAGCTGCCTAACTTTTTTTACGCCAGTCCGACTCTGTGTGGAGGTTAAGCTACATTCACGCGTCGCAAGCAACCTGGCGCGTCTGCTTCTTGCTACTGCGAGCGCGCCTTCATTTCCTCCCGCACGCAACAAGGACAACCGCGATGATAAAGAATTCCATTTGGCGAAATCGAGCCGAGAGCAGGCACCACGAGTATATACATATGGGTTATTTTAGTGATGGGTGGGATTTTATTTAAAATTCCTATGAATCCTAGGTTTAGTATTTACTGTAGTAAACAATTATCAATTATTCCATCACTTCTTCGGATTATTTATTTTTAATCAATCTATATTCATGTGAAGTGTAGCTCATCTGCATTTTTCTTTCCCTGGAACCTAAATGTATATTATGAATTTGAATCCATCAGAAACTAAGTCAGTCAAAATCAAATTTAACTACATACGAAGTGAAAACGATTTGTATTTCGCAAATCAAAGTAATAGTTAAAGCAACCAAACTGTGTCAGAAATGTTCCCAAATTACTGGGTAAGGCTTTTATCAGCTCATCATCTGATCCAATAATTTTAATTTTGGCATTTCATTCGGCATGTCGCCGCACGACTTCTATGATACTCAAAGTCTCACATATATAATTTGAAAGGGGGGGTCTGGGGGGGGCGGCGCCCCCTCAGCAGGTAGCTTTTGCTACTTGTTTTTTAAATATCCAAGCATGATTTATGTAGGTTCCAAAAACAAAAATTGAGGAGCATTCCGGAAAACGGGCACATACGCGTATGTGCCCTTTTTCCGGAAATGGCAGAAATGGATTCCTCGCATCCTAACGTACCAATGTCCCGAGTTTCAGCTCAAATACCTAATCAATTTTTGGAGCTAAGAGACCAAGTTTTGTAAGGCTAAGTCAGGGGTCAGAGGCATATTTTGCCTATTTGCCTCTGGGTACGGTCGCCACGACGTTGAGGAGATAGCACGCAGGCAGGCAGGCAGGTGATGGGTACTGAAAAGGATCCCTCACTATAGATGCATCATGCATCGCACTGATTCTGCTAATCAATGCAATAGCATCGGGTTGCAGGGATTGTCTCCGCGTTGCACCGGTCACAATGTATTTGTGTAATTATTAACCATTGAATTTTTAATGGTCTCTTGTGAGTTTGAATTTTTTGCGTGTTTCGCTGTCTTTTTCATTCATAATGATCAAAGATGATCCACCCGCGCGTTCGCGATTGAAATTATTACTTATTAATTAATCGGAATTATTTATTTTTGTTTAGAAACTCGTTAAAGTCTCGAAAATTCAGCTTCAAAAGCCAAAACCTATGACTACCGGTCCATTTCCGGAAAAAGGGCACATAACGGAAAACTTTAAAAAATTCCTCCCACAACACTGAAAGAAGTGTAAGTTTTACCAATGGTCGTTATTCATTCTAGGATGTATGAACTTTGATATGAGTGCCCCAGTTCCGATGTAGGTCATCATCAGTGGCCAGAAAGTAAGAATGAAAACTTCAAATGCGTTTTTCTCACAACGCGTTTTTTCGGTATGTGCCCTTTTTCCGGAAAGCTCCTCAATTGTATCCAAGCAGGGGTGTAGAAAATGTTCAAGTACCAAGGTACACTCTTCTACAGGTATGGACAAATAGGGTGCCGAAGTGGCAGCGCTGAGAATATAGGCCATCGAGTGACGTCGCAAGTCGAACCATCTTTGCCGCGCAGTTCAAAATGAGGTTCTGGCAGCTTCAATAAGCTATCAGATGAATTTAAAAAGTGATAAAACTCAAAATAACAAAAAACTTAGCTAAGGACACGAAATTGACGAGACCCACTCTCAGAACAGATAGTAAATAAGTTTTCAATATGGCGTCACAGTCGCACCATTGGACGCTGTCAAATCTTAGTGTTTTGACGACTTTCTAAAATTCCATTTGTCCACACCTGTCGTAGAATGTACCTTGCTCAAGTACATTAAAACTTGTGGCGTTTTCTATGGCGTGAGGAGAGATCCATTTTCAAATGTACATACAACCCTTATTCAAAATAGGTACCCTCCTTAAAGTTTCTTGACATTTGATGATTACATTACAATTAAATGTCATAGAAAATTGTGGCACCCTGCAGCCTGATTGTTGAAATTTTTTGTTCGTTGGGACGACATAGATGACGTAGGTTAAAAGGAGGAGCATGATTGGTCGGCTATGTCTTATCGCTGCTTTGTCATGCCTATGTCCGGTTGAACTCACGACAAGCTAACGGCACCTCTTAAGTTTCCGACAGTATGGGACAGCAAAGGCACGACAAAGTAGCGATAAGACATAGCCGACCAATCATAATCCGCCTTTCAACCTATGTCATCTATGTCATCCCGACAAACAAAAAATTTCAAAAATCAAGCTGCTGCTGTTTTCCCAGATGAGAAAATCGGCTTAGTGAGTGTAAAGAGACGATATTGCAAGCAAGGAAAATCATACAAGTCTCGATGGTTCTTTGAATTTTTATTGAATGGAGAAAAAAATCAGAAAATATAAATAACAAATTCATAAAATAAATCCAAACAAAAAAATTTAGAATGAAGTGAATAAATTACATCCATGTTAATTGTTAATTAACGTGAAGTATATCTAACCGTGATGCATGACGTCGAATTGCTTCAAAACAAGACAAAAGAGAAATGAGTAAAAAAATAATGCAGTACAATAATCTCTTAAACTTACGTCAGGTCAAAAGACTTATCTGAATAAATTAAATAAAATTAAAGCAGGTGGACCAGTCAGTTAAGTAAAAACAAGAACTAGAAAAAGTTACTTTCTAAAAGAGAAAAAATAATACATTCACAACAGAATCGAACCATTGAATCACTTGAGTAGAGTATGGAAGATAAAACCGTCATGTAAAAATATTCTTAAGCACATCTCTGAAACAGCAAATAGTTGAGACTTGCCCCTTATGAATCCATGAGAGGTGTAGAGTATTCTCAGTAATTTTAATTCAAAGTTGGAGATCGTAATAATATAAACCACTAAGCCTAATTCCAGAGTAAATCAAGAAGACTCGATTTTCTAGTGAATTTTGGAAGAAATCATGGACTGAAAATCCTGAATGTGGGATGGATTTAAATTCAAAATCTGTCTTAAAACAATGTAAAGAATCATTAAACTATTGAATAAACAGCTATGTGCAACAAATTTTTGTCATGCAAATCAAATAAAAAAGAACATTCCGAAGTGTTTTCCAATACTACAGGGGTTTTCAGCTTAAATGCAGGGCCGAATTCGAGGAGGCCACATGGATCATGCCCCCTGGCGGATCGCTGAGACGCAACAGCAGATTTCAAAAGTGATGACATACCTATCAGTGTGCTTTTTGCTTTTTAAGTCTTTAATGAGGTTAACATTCGCGAGTGGATTCAGTTCACTTCTGAGCCAAATTTTACAGAGTGGCCAACTAACAAAGACTCGAGTGTTAACCAAAAGTCAAGAACTAAACTCCGTCGCAATGACTTGCGGCCAACTAATGCTGGCTACCTAGTGAGGTGGGTTGAAGATTTTAGATGTGGTTGTCATTGCAGTCGACATGAAAACCAAATATTGTAGGCGCAGTGCACAGTCGCCTGGAGGGAATTTCGTTTAGTCGTAACGTAGGTTGGTGATGAGTTAAAATTTTTACCGAATTCGCTGATAAAAATTCGCCTGGGGCCATCACTTCGGAATCTAGAGTCTATAAAGTCATACATCCAGCCCTTAGTTTATACGGAAAAATTACCATACTTTACCAGGTTTTCCAAAAACGTAACCTAAATCTACCAAAAATTAATATTAAAATAATTTAGCTAACTTTACTTGAAAATTCATGAGACCCTTAAAGAATGCACTGACACAAAATTCAACCCCCTCTCCCCCTTATCATGATTTTCAATAGGAGTTCAAATCCATCTGACTCTTGCGAACACTTTTTCTAGCATACATGTTTGCAAGAAAACTAGACAGCAGATTTAAAACTCGAGAATCAATCAACGAATATTTCTGAAAATGACCGGGAAAAGTTTTTGCAGTTGTATCGCTCAGTTTGGATATGCAGCAGTTGCAGTATTCACACCAGGGTGTCTACTAAAACAGGCTGGCCAAATATCATCATTTTACAGTACTTTTTCAGTACACTCCCAAGAAATTCAGTAGCTCTTCAAAAAAAAAGAAATTCAGTACTTCATCAGTACCTCCATTTAACGAAATTCGAAAAATTTCAAAAATTTGAATTTCTTAGTGCGCGATAAAAATGACAAAAAATTGTAACAAATTCCGGACCTTCTTGCGGAATTTTCGCACTTTTTCAGTACCTCCGAACCGCACTTAAAAAATCGGCACTATTTCCTGGCCGCCCTTAAGAAATTACAACTATTTCCAAACTTTCCGGACTTGTAGACACCCTGATCCACACATTTCTGGGTATTTGATAGAGACGATCATGTAACAAGTCAAAATTTTGATTGAATGTTTTGTTAAACATCCATTCTTAATAAAGCAGGTTTGTCTGGATAAAAAAATTGATAGACAGCAATTTTGTTCCGATACGTAAACCAGCGCTTACGTAAATTTAATACAAAGTGAGACAGGTTTCAGCTTAAAAATGCGATAAAAAAAAAGGAAAAAAATAAGAGGATTTCTGTCCCAATGATAGAGTTCAATGGGTAGATTTAAACACTTGATAGCCGTTGGTCGTTGTTGTGGGGTGCTTTTGCGTTGATCGGTAGAAGTTTTGATTGTGTAGGTGCATTGTAAAATGTTTGACAGTTGGTGCTTTGGAATAAATGTAACGAGAGAGGAGCAAGTTCAGTTTCTGTACGATTCAGTGAATTGTAGCGGATAAAATTTTCGTTCCTTTTCGTATCGTGTTATCTGTATGTGTGGCAGTCGACAAGAGTTACAACGTATTACGTAGTGGAGTCTGTAAAAATTAAAAACGCATTAGAAACACTATAAGGTGAACAGTGATACGGGTGGCAACAAATTCATAAAGTACACGGTTGGAAATCTTACCGACAGCTTTCCAAAACCGATGGCACATAGAGGGGAAAAATTGACTAGCAGGTGAGAAAGAGCTAAAGGAATTGGAGATGGAAATAATAAAAGAGGGATCACGTAATTTCTAGTTCGTTTGTTCGAGGAGAGAAAATGAAATTAGCTGGACGATTTTTTAAGGCTTCTGCTAATTGGAGTACATTTTGCAATGAGGAACTATTATCGATGGCTCATCCGAAAAAAACACCTATCTACATGAGGAATGAAAAAACGGAAGAGAGGAAGAAGGAATAAAAAGAGGAGGAAAAAACAGAGGGGTAGAAGAAGAAAACATGAAGAGAAGGTAAAAGTAAAGGAGAACAAGAATGGGAAGAGATGAACAGGAAGGAGTCAAAAATAAGAAAAACTGATGTTCCTTACAGCCTCCTAAGCACAATGACCTTTCAAAATCAAACTTTCTTTGTGCTACTCTTAAGAAAAGCAGGGCTACGAGAGCATTTTTTTAGCATTTTTACACGCAAGATTCAGTGGAAATGTTACTACATCTTGATGGTGAACGAGGAGATCTTTTGATTCCTTGCAGACCCGAGATATAAAACAGTCGAAGAGAATAAAATTCCACCAAATTATAACAGCATGTGGAGCAATGTTCACATACACATGGCAAAAGTTCCACATCTTCATTAGAAAACGCGTGTAGGAGTGCCAAAAGCCCTGTTTTCATTGGCACATAGGAAGTTTGATTTAGGATCTCATGGTGCTCAGGAGGTCGTGCAAAATATCACAACACGAAATAATATTGAAATTTAGCCGGAGCCGAATTCATTGCTACTTTAGGATTAATCCTTTGAGTGTTCATACTTAAATATTTGTTGAAGTGTACTTTTATATTTCACTGGAACATTTTGTTACCTGTGATGCGAAAAATTAAAATTTGCACCTAAAACAGTGGAAAAACAGAGGTTGAATTGGACGTATTTCTGCCAGACGGAACTATGCAGATTAAGATATGAGCCCTGAGACCCATGAGAATATTTGCTTAACAGGGCTCATGTCATAATGCACATAGTTCCGTTTGGCAGAAACACGTCCAATTGGTTTTATTCTTAGAGGATTTAAGATACTGCATTTTGCACATAATATTAGGTAGAGAGAGGGTATAGGGTGATAGATAGGTGAAGTGCCATTAAAATTCAAGCTGTCCACTGAAAAAGGTCAAGTTGAATACAATGTTTGTACAGTTGGTCATCAGTATTTTACATTTGATGGGAAAGGCCAGTAGGTAAGTTAGATTAACCGAGGATTAGTTTCGGAGGTTTGTAAAGTAGATTGTACACGAGTGTCTAGAAGCTTAAGTTAGAAAATTACAGGAAGGAAAAGGAGGTCTGCGGTCCATTTACCGAGAGGAAAGAAGGTCATAGACTTCCACACCAATATGTAATTTAGATGTCAGAGAAAAATAAACAATTGTAAGCAAGCAGCAGGCATAGGATGGCTCGTGTAATTCAGTATAAGTTAACAGAAAAACTTAAATGTGCCACACCAGTGAAGGATAATTTGAAATAAAATTACACCTAATTACTTCCAAAATCAGCAAATCAGCTTCTATTATCTTGAAGAAAAGATTTAAAATAATTTCCAGTCTTCAGAGAGATTTAAAGTTTGTATAAAAAGGAGATGTCATTTACCAGATGACCCTTGGATCAATGGACAAGAATGGCGATTAGGTGTTGCAGAGCGCCCAGGTGCACTGTAAAAGCAACTTGTGTGTATGTATAAAGAGAAGATGTAAATTTACAATGATGAAATTGTTTTGATTTAATTTGCTAAGAAAAAAAATAACTTTATCCGTAAGGAGGAGGGGTATTTGACTTATGTCACTCAAGGCATTAAAAAACATGATACAGAGACATTACAAAATCTTGAAAAGAAATAGTTGAAATCTCAAAAAAAGAGGAAAAAATTAGTTCAGGTACATGCATTAATCTAATAAAGGAAAAATGGACTACTTTGTGCAATTGGAAACTACAATTTCTAGCTCATCTATAAACATGCTTTTGTACATAAAAAAACTAATGGCGCATTCATTGTTCATAAACTGAGCCAGAAATTTCAGTTCCTAATTGCAAAATGCGGTTCAAATGAACCGCATTTAGCAGAAGAGAACCAACGTAATTGCAGTGGTTTTAAAATCATGCAACTTCTTTGCTTTAAAAAATGCTGAATAAAAATATAACGTCCAGATTTTCGATTTACAAGACCGTTTTCCTTTCTGACAATTTTTGGTAAAAAAAACAATATCTACTTGCTACTCTGGGCGTTTTTCAAATAAAGATGAATATGCACGATTTTACACCACTGTAATCGTGCCGTTCCTTTCTGCTAAATGCGATCAAAATTAAACACAACTTTCTTCACACTCCAAAAAGGACTAAGGAGACACAGGAAAATGGCACAGTATGATGTAGAATTCAGTAAATATTCCTGAATAAAAAAATACAGGTGTCCTTTCTGCTGAATGTGATAAAAATTAAACAAAACTTTCTTAACACTCCAAAAAGGACTAAATAGACACAGGATAATGGCACAGTACGATATAGAATTCAGTAAATATTACTCCATAAAAAGTGGAAGTGTAGAAATGCAATGATAGCCCTTGGTGGCTGTATAACCAGCTAGGAAAAATATAAAACTAAAAAAATAATACATAAAAATCAACATGAGTGAAATTGGTTTCACATTAACACTAAAATTCTGATTATTCAGACTCCTAATTATTCAAACCAATTTGGCATGTTGACCCGGGGAGCTGAGACTTCCTGATCAGGCGATCATGATCGCATGGCCACTCCCAAAAAATGGGAGGCCAGCTCGCAATTTCATTAAAATCACATAATTCTTTTGTGAGAACTGCGGAGAATTTGTGAAGACTGGCCAAGAAAAAAAGTTATAGCTTAGAAAATAATGGGGAAAAAAGAGAATAGGAGGGCCAGTTCAGAAGATGGGAGGGCAAGAAGTTTTCCGTACCCATGGGTGAAATGCCATCGTAATAGATGTCGGCACACCCTGCTCAGCCCAGAAGAACTCGGCAACACAAGGAAAAACTGGTCATGACAGGTGGCTTCGAATTGCCCAGTTTTTCACCTTGATGTTTGTTTATTTTCTCACACAATTTACAATGCTCAAATGAAGACCCAATGAAAAAGACGAAGATTTCAGTGGCACTGGTGATGATATTCGCGATATGACAAATGAAGTGTCCCATGATGGAACTAGTAGCTCAGATGATGAGTTTCTGTGCGATATTGTTCCGTTGTCCTGTGTTATAAAAAAGAGTTGGAGTAATGCAGCACCAAGTTCGACGACCACCTTTGATGGAAGTGATTTGGAAGATGATGCAGGTGCCGATACTTGAACTGAACCAAAAGGTAAGTGTCATAGTCTAATCGTTGGGTTGGTGGTAGGTGCGCAGAAGGGTGGGGTACCTCTGTTAGATGCTGTGCACAATTGACGATAATATCATTACTCAATTCGTCTCTAATATTCCAAGACAAGGTCCACATGTCACATTTGAAGCATACTCCTTATTTTCAGCTGAATCTTTGCAAGAATACTTGGACAGGTTCAAAATTCAGCCAGGCCTGTGTAATATGCTTGGGAACCAGCCGACAGTGAAATGCCTAAGAACGTATCTTGTTGGCCGTGTTTCAAAATCTCTGCTCCCTTTTTATTTTCTTGAAGGAGAACAAAGCAATATTATTTCTTGAAGTTTTCACAGAAATTCATTCACACCGAGAAGGAAAATCAAGGAGGTTTTAAAGAATGGACGTTAAACAGTTCTCCTTTTAAAAAATGAAGTAAGACAGGAAGTCTGCAAAGTCACAAACCAAGATACGTGCTTGGAGTTTCATTACTGAAACGAGCATTGTGGGCAAGAGTGCACTTGCACTCGGAACACATCTCTGCAATTACTGCATTGCAGTTTCCAGGTGAAAATGAAGATCTCTCCTTCGCAGATATCAAGAGGTACAACAATGGACAAAAAAAAATGGATGGTTTATGGAGGTTGACAATTTTATCTGAACAAAAAAACTAATCCGATGAAGCCATAACTTTTTGTTAACTAGTTCAAAAGCCTAGGGAATCAATTTTTGAATTTGTAGCATCATCACTCAGCTCCAGTTTGTTATAATGAGAAATATCAGTGATCAATACAAGTCGCAAAGCTTCGTTGCACACCCCGCGGTTAACCCGTGGTTGCCTTTAAAGTGGCGGAACCCCATTGGCCACTACGAATTTGTGGATTATTTTGGATTATGGATAATTACGAAATTCAGGGCCTTATCAACAGAGCATGGATAATGATTTCTGTATTGAACTCTGTCGTGCTCACCGATTTCACCATGAAAGCCACCTTCTTTGCCACTACACTCAGCAAACAATTGAGACTACGTGTAGAATATTTCATTTTTGTCCGTATTTCCAAACAGAAAAAGTGAGAGTAATGAAACTAGTGGACTTCGAATTCAGAGGGTCATTCTTTGGTTCAATGCATTGGGGTAAAATTTATCAGATTTTCAGTAATCTTGTAAAGAATGCAACGAATGAGTATGTAGCACACTAGAGATACAGTCAAGTAGATGATTGCTCTACTGGTAAAATCGCTCAAAAATCTCGATGAGCGCATTGACAAAGTCGGAAATCCACTCCATAGCATGCAATCTGCTTTGTTTGCGGCATACTTTTAAAATTTCCTGCGTTCGCAGGCAATGTTTCTTGGTAGCTGATAATCGAGTTCACCCAAAGAAAGGTGCAAGAAAACTTCCCCCAAACAAAGAAAGCCCAAGCCTCCCTAAAATTTGGTGGTCGTGGTTTTGGAGCATGCAGGACAACAATATCTGCATAAGTTAAATAGTACCTGTGGTAGTTATCACATGCATATTTCTATGCTACTTAAAACTATCAGTTCTTTGTACATTAAAGTAGAAAATTATACAAAAGTTAATGAGACAGAAATAAAAGTTGAAGCAACAAAATATACAAAATATCTTTCTTTGCAGAACATTAAGCTACAATGAATTAGTCAAGACCTGGTTTGAGGTTAGTCACGTGAAAATTTGATAGAGTTCAGGTGATACAGTTCCATAATAATTTGTAATGAGTGGAGGAAAAACACCTATCATTTAGCAAAATTAATGAAAGAATAGCGACAAAGATACTTAATTTTTTTCTTTTCAAGAGATCCTACGAGGCTACAATTTGAGGTATTGTAGTTTACGACATGCCAGAAATTAGACTAACTGGGAAAATAATTTATCAGAGGGAAGCCTGGCATTAAATTTCTGTTAAGAAAAGAAAAACTATTAGCAGGGATGTTTTTAGTTGTTACATCAGTTAAATGAAGAATTCACTTCATTACGAGATCTCGAACATTTATAATACATTAAACTAAAGGTATCAGCTGACTGAAATCATTTCTTCGTAATTCATGACAAAAGTTAAAACAGAGATGTAACTTAATTTAATCAGTAGATAGATAAAAATGAAAGTTACGCACGTATGTTGTGCAAGCCTTCACACACACTATGCGAGCTTTGCAAACGCAAAGTTCACAAAAGAACATATCCATTATTTTTACTGCAGCAACGATTTCCTTTGCAGGCTACTGATCAGTATACACTAGTTGATGAAAGGGGACATGTTGGACTCAGCAAAGCGTTTTATGTTACATTATTTAAAGCATTAATGACCGTTTGCTGAAACGTCACAGGGTGTCTACAAACTTTGCGGAAAAAAGTTCCCTGCATTTTCCAGATTTTCTCAGATCAAAATTTTTTGATTTTTCACAACAACAATTAGAAGGCAAAAAACTGAAAATAAACAATTTTCAGCATTGATTTGATTGCAAATTACAGGAACAAGTGAATCTTCTATCTTCAGTGCGAATCATTCCGTTTACTAATATTGCAATTTTTTATGGAAATGTTCTGTTCACTATTTAGAATATAACTCCCAGCACTAAACCTAGAACAAGACTGCGACTCAGTTTGCTTGTGTGGATGATGCTAAAGCTTAGTCTGACTTTAAATTACAAGATTTATCAAATTGCCAGGCTTTATTAAAAGATTCCATGGCTTTTCTCCGATTTCCCAGACCTGTAGACACCCTGCGTGAGATATACATGCTTCGACTTCTACAGTTGGATAGAAGAGAGATTATTTGTCGTCCAGGAACTGAAACGATAAAATGAGCAAAGGGTAGCAGGGAAGACGTTTATCTTCAATTGTACCTTAGAGTAGCTGAGAAGAGCGAGAAAGAGTTGCAGGTTTTAAAGCTTTCCGTAAGTCTCGGAAAATTACTCTCACCAACTTTCTTCGGCTTCCACACGCGTTCGTTTGCGACTGTCATTGCGTGGCGGTTCAGCCTCCATCACTTTCAACCTTGACTGCCCGATTTCTTGACCATGCAAGTGCTGCAAAAATGATGGTCGAAGAGATAATAAGAATCATGAATAAAACAGAAGATAAGAGTGAGATAAGACAAAATATATTAGAGAAATGGTACAACGAAATTTATTGGAAAGACGACAGAGAAAGATGGACTAGAACAATTATTGGCAATAATTTCTATGAGTGGATGTACAGGGGGCATGGTGTCCCTGATTACTATCTGACACAGTTCCTGACAGGACATGGCTGCTTCGGTTTGTATCTACACAAATATAAGATCAGAGAAGATCAGGGATGTTTCATGTGTGGTGCGAAAATGGATGACCCTGATTATGCATTTTTCCAATGCACATACTTCAACACGGAAAGAGATGCGGCCCAGGCGGCCGTGAATTGCGAAATAAAGAAAAATACGGTCATGAAGGTCATGTTAGAAACAAAGACAGGTTGGAACACGATATATAGATACATAAGATTAGTGTTAGAAAAAAGAAACAAAGTATCAAATGGTAGGGTGCCAACCACCCAAACCGATGTAGTGGCCACGGCCGGTTCCGGTATTGTAGAAAATGGATAAGACAAGTTTATGTAAATATGATTAATTTTTTATTTTTTTCTTACTGATTAATTAATTACCCAGCTTATAACGTTTTGAGATCTCATACAGACCTAGAATATTTATGCTACTATTTCCTACACGGATTGTAATTATGATTAACTTATGATTAACTCTTTACTATCTGATCAATATGATCTCATAACTTTAATTTTACATACTTGAGATCTCAACTAGAACCTGAAAATGTATTTATATGCCTCTATACGAATTGTATCCATGCCTATACACGCATTACTTGATTTTCAAGATATTTTGAAAATGAATTACCAGGGAACACAGACAAAGCTGAAATACTCATTCTACAACAAAATTTTTGAGTCTTAATGTAGCATTCATTGCTGCGTAAGGACTTGGTCCTCACATGATTGTATCTGGAATGTTCAGAAATTTTTGTCAACCTTGGTCAATTAGGAGGCCGGAATCGTGACTGACTTCTGCTTCTAAAAAAATGTCTGCACCCCTGACATCTCATGCACCAAGAACAGTAGGTGGCCTCAGTAAATATGCATTTCCGCACATGTGTCTTGATGGTTATTTAAAATCTTGAGTTTCCTTTAAAGCTGTGTGTATGCTTAAAACATATTTCTTACCAATTTGATTTGAATTTCTTAGTTTGCTGCCTGCAAACATTTTGAAGTCAAAAGAATAAATTTATTACTCACCAAGATGGCATTCGCTCCACTGTCTTTTTTGGCATAAGAGACATAACCGCAATTTTTCCCATGGAGAACATGGATGTCAGTTATATGACCAAATCGGCAGAATATATCTCGGATTATATGCATCGGTGGCAACGCAGGTTGAGCTACAATAAATAATCTGGAAATAGGGAAGAAAGGCAAAGGTTACACTTTTTACAGTAATCTTTAAATGATAAATTGGAGCTCTTGGTCCAACCTCTAATTGCAAATTTACAATTTGTGTAGGCAGCACTGATTATTTTCAGACTTCAAAATTCAAGATAGTTCAAATTTCCAATCTTTTACATACAGTTCCCTGACCTGATGAAATTCTCTGATAATCCCCTGTTTAGTAAAAAAAAGCCAACAGTGGCGTGGCGTGAATTACGATATATCAGTTGTTAAGCCATTTAAACCTATGGTAAAGAGTCGATTATTAAGGTGTTCTCTGTAAACGCCCTGTTTATCGATCCTTTTCCATAGGTTTAAATAGCACAACAATCATTTTATCGCAAAGCTTGCCACGCCACGCTACTGGAAGCCAACTCAGAATAAAATAACATAGTTGATTTTCAGTCTAAAAATTTAGCCATAGGCAAAACATATGCATGGTTGTAATAACTAACACTAGAAATTTCTTGACTTTTCTCATGGGTTCTACAAAAATTGTATCCAAAGGTCTCTATTCAAGGGATAATTACGACTGATTTTTCCGTAAATGGAGAAAAGAAGGTAAATTTTAGGCTAAAGTTGCAACACTGGATCTTGATGCTCACACACCTGATTTCTGAAGTTGTCCCAGCAGGAGCAAGAGGTTGAGGAGGAGGCAGCCTTAGAGAACCATATTGATTGGGCAAATCATTCAGCTCAATTCCGTCTGAAACAAAAAAAAGAAGAGAATAACCCGAAATTCAACAGAAGATCAATCCCTGTTGGTCGTTATTTTTTCTTTCTATCCATTTTAGTTTTGTGTAGTTAGAATTCTTCCTTTGATTTAGAACACACATTTTGATTGGCATGACAATTAAAATACACGTTAAAATAATGACCAATTATTTAAAAAGTAGGTACCAGACTAGGTCAACTGTTAAAATAAAGTTGCGCTTTTTTATTTTAAATATTTATAAAATTTATTACTAGTGGAGAGCCCTCACCTGTAGAGAGTCCAGCTGCTTTTAATAATGCTGTTGCCTGAGACAGTGCTTTCGTAATAGAGAGTAGATGATCAGCAGACACTCCAGGGTCAGCTGGCAGCAAATTATTCCTCTGATTTCTTCCAAAGCTCATGTCTCGATCTCGACCTTCGTAATACTCTGGCTTGATGAGAACCGGGTACCCTGGCGGGTATTCGAATCCATCAAGCTTCTCGCGAGCATAGGCAGCACTTTGTGGCCATGCATACTGAACTACAAAGGAGTATTCGTTTCGGAAACCCATTCGATGGTTATTGGCTGGAAATACAGACTCCAAGCCTGGGATGAGGTCGAATAATTTAAATAGATTCGAGTGCGATACGTTCGTGTTGAATACTGCTAGAAGTCTTGTGTAGTTATCTGCATTAGGTGTCTTGTTAATGATATCACCTGGAATGGAAAATAGGAGTAAAGCTAGATGTAATTTTAAACTTGAAATACATTATTAGTTACAATAATGGTCGTATTCAAGCTGTTCCTTCAACAGCTCCTTTCCTAAGGAACACTCTACACTGTGACTAGGGGAAGTTTAAGGACAGCCTTAACATAGCATAATACAAAGGGTAATTTTAATGAATTTCTGGTAAAATTCAATATTATAACTTTAGAAATAGACACTTAACCTATACCAGTTTACAGTGAAAGCTTGATGAGTCAAATTCCTTCGGAGTCGTACATTCAGATATGTTGAATTTGTTTATTTTTTTGATCCAGTCAATTTCCTATACAAACAATGTACCTAATTGATTTCAGATTAAGATAGGATCCCAATTTTCATCTGAGTTTGACGTGCATAAGTCTTGGACGCAATTTTAGATCCTGTCATAAACTTTTTTTGCATTGAGCAAGGCAAAAATGCAGAGTTGCTGACTGTATTTTAGGAGGGAGACTAATGAGTGTGCATGTCGGGTGAGCGGTCAGATAAAGTAAGGAGACATGCATTGGCAGAAATGTGACCCCGCGCAGCGTGCAGCTTCAGCCCACTTCAACCTCGTGATTGCTACTTTGCTGTTCATGTAATGAGAGGGATAAGATGAGTGATAGAAAATGCATACCTGGGCCACCTGAATCGAATCTTTGAGATCCGAAACTGTTGGGGAATTTGTTGTTATGACTACTGTCGCTAAGGTCAGATGAAAAACTTTTCGCTTCTTTCGGCCTAGCAAAAACAGCTTTGTACTGTCGATCGCACTCCTCAAAAGCTCTTGCGCAATGAGAGGCCCTGTGGGAAAAAAAACAAATAAAAATAATAGTAAATCAAATTAAAGGAGAGGGACAAAGCATTTATCAATACTTCTTCATCAGCCTCGTCTTCAATGGTTCTTAATTTCTTAGGAAATTTGGAAATTTGAAGTCTTTATCTAATTTTAATTCTAGAATTATATCGAATTATTATTCGGTGAGGATGACCACTTCTGGCCGTAAACACTGCTGTCGCAGGCCATATTGAACTTGCTTGCTGCCACAATGAATACACAGCTGAGGCAAGAAAGAGAGCAGTTGACGAAGAAGTCCTTATGACATTGTGCTATCATTCAAATTTTATGGTTTGTGAATGTCACTTAGATGTGAAATACTCAGGATGCTACTTGATTAAAAAAAAAAATAAAGATCCTGTGATCCCTATCTCCTCATAGCGGAAAAATTACTCTCAGGGATGGACAAAACTTTACTTAGTTTTATTAAAAAATGAGTGATGAGTTTTATAAACATCCCTCGCTTCGCTCGATTACTTTGCCAGGGTATAAAGTGAAGTTTTCTGACAGTGTTCTGTCTTCCCCCAAAAATTTTAGCTGCCATCTTTTTTTGGTCTAATTTTCAGAAGTCATCTACTACTGCTTCGCCATTGAGAGTGTGAAAAAATGAACAGAGGGTGTCAAATTTTCAGGGCACCAGGATGGCCCAGCCATTTTAAATCTGTCGGATAAAATGCACAGAATATAGAAGGTCTATTTCTCATTGTCAGTGAGGAGGCTGATTGAATCCAGCAGTTGGTGCTCTATAGCAAATTTACTGTTATCCTGTATAAAACTTCGAAACACAAACACTGTCAGGTGCAGCTGATCTTTTGAGTAGTCTATGGAATAAACAATGAAAAAATGAATGAAATGAATCATAGGGCTACTTACTTTTGATATTTTACATACGCCAGCCCTTTACTTTCACGAGTTTCCCTATTCTTCACTATAGTTACGCTTTCGAGACTGCCGAACTGCTTAAAGTGTTCTGTCAATTCTTCTTCTGTTGCTGATTTTGGCACAATGATGAACAATCTGTGAGCTTCGCTTTGATCACGTTTTGGGTCAAAGTCCTTACTGAAAAAATAAAGGAGAACATTATAACATAATCAACTAGGAAGGAAAAGAGCAAATTACAAACAAATACTAAAGAAAAAACAGTACTCAAACTGATACAATGCATTGGTACATGGAGTTTCCCAATTTTTCCCTGGATTCATGGGGGGGTTTTTCATTCTCTGTAATTGGACCTATGGGAAGTAGAGAAGTTTTTACACCCCTGCTCATGTGAGGCATGAGGAAATCTATGAGCGCATAAGTAAGAAAATTCTTCAATGAGAACATTTTGATTTCCTTTTTAAAGTTATTTTAAAGGGAAGCAAAACTTGAGGCACAACAGAAAGTAGCGCTGATGTTAAAATCGCACTGCTTGACATTTACTGTGGACATCTCAGCTGAGTGAGGAAATTTTGAGGCTGACTTTGCAATTCTTCATTTCTGAAGAACCTTTTGCACCCTGGACATCGAAGAATAAGATACATAAATATGGAGGGTGCTAGTATAAGATAAGATTGCAAAAAACACGAGATACATACCTTTGCGCGATCATGACTTTCATGGGTCGATCATATTTTTTACAGATTTTTCCATCCATTTCTTCCATGGCTGTTGCAGCCTGTGAAGTCTTAGCAAATTTAATATAGGCAATTCCTAGAAATCGGAAAAGAGGGAACAATGAGCGAGTGGTTTAAATATCAAAAGGCAAATAAGGCGAGCAAGTTTTGTAAAGGGGAAGCCATTAGTACATAAAACTGGACGTGTTTGAATCAAAAGGAACTATCTTCATTTTGGCAAGGTGTGTCATTCTTCTGTCATTCTTATCGGTCTAGGGGTCCTGATCTTGATGGCAATCGTTCCTATTGATTAAAATATGTTCAATTGAGAGTAGCAAGAGGCAACTTGTAAAAGAATAAATTTAAATTCTCTAGACAGGGCTGAGCTTGTACAAAATAATCAAATTCTAGGCCGCTGGTATTGTTCACAAACGTAGGTCTATCTCAATCATTACGTTGACAGATACATTCAGATGTCATTATTAATGGGAGTTGATAAGAACAATTTTCTACTTGTCTCAACATGAAATGAGCAAGTCTGGTAGATAAGAGTTGAATTACTTGAAGCACTATGAGTGCAAGTGAACAAGAACCAGAAGTAGGGCATCATAGGATTAGCAGTGACACTGTGAACCTTCATGGGTCAACAGTGTTAGAGAGAGAGTGGCAACACATGAAGGAGAATAGGAGGAGCACTACATAAAATGCAGGGGTAATGGTGAGGAATAATGAGTAACATGTCATTTACATCCCCTGATGTTCATCTGAGGAACTTGAAACCAGGAGGGGTTTGGCACTTTTTTTTGGCAATGCAAACAATAACAAATGTGTACTCCGATATTCAGGTAGATTGAGGATGAAAATACAACAATCAAAAGAGAGAACCAGGGGCATTACAAAGTTCTAAACATCTTTCAGAATTCCAAGCACAAACTTTCAGCAGAGCCATACGGTTGGGGTTTAACAAGCTGTTATCATAAAACTTAGCTATTGACAGAGACTTAACAATCAGCAAAAACTTGTTTGGCAGACGACTGACAAATTCATTCAGAACAAGGAATATAAAATATAATAAAACCTATAATTGAAAATTTAAACTTCGGAGTAGGACTGAATGAGGGCCCCTTTTCAGTATGACTCGGTGAAATGCTGCAGTTTTGATTGTTGTCAACTGTAGAGAGCTCATTTAGAGCTGGAATGAAATCTGGAGCTCATGCCACTCTGAAATACAATCGTAAGGATAGAAAACGGAGGCAGGACCAAAGAAAAAAGCGGATGTGTCGCTTTGATGGGAATTAGATCAATGAGATGCACTTAGAGAGTGTACCATGGAGACAGTTGGACCACGGCTTATACCGGTAGTTTTTCTGGCGGAGTCTTGTAAAAGATAAAATTGCGGTAGATATTGCGTGACATTAAAACTTAAGTACCTTTCGGTGAGCCGGTTTGGCGATCTTTAAGTCGCCTGAAATCCAAAATGTCGCCATAAGGTTTGAAAAGGTCTTCGATTTCGTCGTCTTCCATAAGTTTACTACACACGACAAACAGTCTAGAATTTGGTGGGTCATCGTTCCGTGAATCTGCCATCACTACACAAAGTTATCAACTTCCCGAAAGCGATTTATAATTAACAAGAAAAGAGTTAAATTAGGGACAAGAACTCGAAAAACATATGAATTCAACTTCAGCTAAGTATTTGTGGACCACTTGCGTAGACTACGTTGCATCTTTTCTGATCTTTCGCAAATAAATGAAATCGGAACGCTAGTAAAGTGGAACCGCCAGCGCTGATTGGTGTTTGCCCAGTTCATTCTTTGTTTTGAATTGAGGAATTATACGGAAACATTGAACCGGAAACGACCCGCATCGAACAGCGGGCATTTCAAAATTTCACCGGATATCCTGTTATGTGATTTCCCCGAAAAGGTTCGCCTTTACCACGTCTTGCGAACGAGAGTACCTTCACGTTATTTCTTCGGTATTTGAATTCGAGTAGTGATATTATAATTTTATGTCGATAATTCCAAGACCGGCAGGGAGGGGCGGAAATGTTGTTTGCAGTATTAACTGGCGAGCATGTGAGTCATGTGACTGATGCAACGTTGTTATGTTACGTCGGTATTTTTCTCTAAGTGAAAACAGGATCAGCAAATTGAATTGCGGGCTGAGTGGCGACCCCTACTTTTATGAGTCGTCTCTGATTAGCTGATCCGCCTGGTGCCTACTTTCTGGGGCCCTTCCAGAAAGTAACACGGGGCTCATTTCTCATCGAAAATATTTTGAAAAAGAAGGAAAAATTTTCCGTCGGAGGTTACAGAAATCAATTCTCCAGATTTTTCGCAAGAAATTGATGGGTGATACATGCCACTTTTTTCTCGAACACCAAACAGTTCGACTTGGAATTTTGTTTTTTCAACTTGAAATGGACCGAGTTCATCAGAAAGGAACCTACCCACATTTTCGAAAAAATTGAGTTTAGAGTGTTTTTGAGTCCCACTGGTCGTACATCGATGGTGAAAGTGCAGAAGTGCGTATCTCAATTTTTGACAGTGTTGAGTTAGCTGCTCGGAAATTTTTAAACATTGCATGGCGCTTGTGATACTTTGGCCGGAAGGGGACGATCTATCGATAGGTTCGCAATGTTTTTACCAGTTCATCGTAAGCTCATGAATCAAAGGTAATTGTTTGCTATTATTATAGATATTACTTTTCGCACTCACCGGTATATTGTGGTAGTTTCTAGGATTTTTCTGTGGAAGATACCTAGAGCCTCCAAAAACACCATACTATGGACCTTGGCGGAAAGTATCATTCCTTTGCGGGCATGAAATGGAAGAGTAATGAACTGAAAGGCAAAGGCAGGGGCTAATAAAGTGGGTCACTCGTTAATCACACCCGTGCAATATGCTGAGTGTTGAACGAGGTAAATCGTCTTCACATCGAAAACGGGTTATTTGCGCTGGTTACAGAATCTTGTTTTAATGCTTGATGAGGGTTCCATGGATGTCCGCGTTGCATACGCACGGACTTGAAGGCGTTTTGACTGACCATGCTCATCACCGCTTCATCCGCGGCACGGCTTGTCTCTGGGCACGGCGCACAGTGGAACGAACTTATAGAAGCGGTCGGAAATTTTTGGCTAAAATTTCATATCTTTATGTTTATTTCGTCACAAATTCAATTTCAAAAGGTGTTTACGAGAGGAAGTTTCACGAAATAAACCAATGAAACTACCCTCAAACTGTTTTGTATCATTTTTTTGAAAATATAAGCTTCTTCCGATTTTGTCCGACTTCTTCCATTGATTCGACCGCGGGTGAAGCGGTTAGTGCCTGGATAGTCAAAACGCCTTCAAGTCAGTGCGTATGCAACACGGACATCCAGAGACCTCGAATAGTTGCATCCAGGCGTTATAATGATATACATTTAGTGTTCATCGCTTGCTGTTTTTGTAAACAAATTGTAGATGGTATGGATCGTATTCTATACATCGAATGGGCGAGATTGTAGCGATATCGATTGGTTCAACATGTAGCCTCAGAAGTCATAATCTGAGAGATCGCGCGGGTTTTTTGTTATAGTTTTTTTTTTATTATTATTATTTAAGTACAAAATGGCAATAGAAAGGGAACTTATTAGGAATTTTCTCAATTCAGCTTTTCTAACTTAAACCCTAAAGTTTTTGTTTGAGGATATATGTTCTATATACTGTTTTGAGCCAAACGATACATCGGACCACAATCAAATTCGATCCATTCTCTTTCTTTTTGGTGTCGAATAATCCCTGGCCGTAGCTCTCTCTTGTCTTTCGTATTATTAATATACGATACAAAAAAATGTGAAGAATAAGTACTTTTGCAGGAGGTCAACCAAGGGAGAGCATTAAGAAAAGTCCTCGATCCCCCCGATGAAATCACTTTTATCTAGCGTTGATGGAAGGGGAGGTAGTGAAAGTTCCCCGGAGGCACAAAATCTATCTCATCGGCTTGATTTTTTGTTCATACCTGCCCATTTCTCGCTCTCTTATTGAAGCAACTAACAAGGCTTAAGACAAAATCAAAGGTCAATCAATACGGCTTTACAACTTCGAGCTATCGAAGTTTCCGAACTTTGTGGGTGTACTAGGTAACCATGAGATAGACTTATGTGATTATTACGACTTTGTACACAGCCGAGCTTTTATCGCCCGAGCTCGAGGAACCACCCCAATTCCTTCGCTTTTCGTCTCCCTTGAGAACTTATGCTTTGAAAGCGCAATCGAGTTTCCGGGAAATAGGAATTTACAGGTTTTCTATTTCTGCCAGACGTGTTTCACATACAGTTGAACCGCGTTTAGTAATAAGGGCCCAGGTTACATCAGCTATTGCCAAATTTAACCGGGCAGTTTAATTGTTCAAAAGAGAATGTTTGTGCGGATATCCTCGACAATTTTGAAGGAATTTGTTTTATACTTCGCAGAAAATTCACTGAAATTTGCACGAAAATCTGCACAAATCCGTGAAAAAATTGAATTGCTCAAATACATTTGGTAATGGCTGATGCTGATTGATTCCTTTCTGCTAGAGTACCTGTATAGCGAGAGTATAGACACATGTGAAACTCCGAAAATCCGTCAGGCTTTCACCGATACCTCCGCAAATAAAGTTTGGGCCCAAAAATGCAGCCCACCTAATTAATAATCGGAACTTTGCAAAACGATATTCCGGGTATCGGAACTTGGCTGTTTTGAAAACGCCTTCAAATGAGGCGTGATACCTTACGCATTCCGGAGAGTTCAAATAGTTGTATCATTGCGCCTTAGAAATGCGACAGAAGATTACAATTGAAATAGCCTTCATACACGCTGGCCTTTTCGATTTCCGTTAACATTTTTGCAGTCATGAATGTATAGCTAAAATGCGCTTCAGCTAAAATCGCCTATAGCAAATTGGTGTTTTTTATAGGAGGATAATATATAAACAAGTGATTAGAAATGAAAACAAAATAATATGAACTATGCAAAACGATAATCCAGGTATCGGAACTTGGCAGGTTTGAAAACGCCTTCAAATGCGGCGTGATACCTTACGCATTCCGGAGAGTTCAAATAGTTGTATCATTGCGCCTTAGAAATGCGACAGAAGATTACAATTGAAATAGCCTTCATACACGCTGGCCTTTTCGATTTCCGTAAACATTTTTGCAGTCGTGAATGCATAGCTGAAGTGCGCTCATGCCAGAAGTGTATTCAGCAAATGAGTAGTTTTTATAGGAGAATTTAAAATAAACAAATGGTGGGAAATAAAACATAATAATAGGAACTTTGCAAAACGATAATCCGGGTATCGGAACTTGGCTGGGTTGAAAACGCCTTCAAATGCGGCGTGCTACCTCACGCATTCTGGAGAGTTCAAATAGTTGTATCATTGCGCCTTAGAAATGCGACGGAAGATTACAATTGAAATAGCCTTCATGCACGCTGGCCTTTTCGATTTCCGTATACATTTTTGCAGTCGTGAATGCATAGCTGAAGTGCGCTCCAGCCAGAAGTGTATTCAGCAAATGAGTAGTTTTTATAGGAGGATTGAAAACAAACAAATGGTAGGAAATAAAACATAATAACCTATGAATTTCAATTATCCAGAGCGCATTAATAATACAATTGTTACGAACCATCGTTTATGAAGCACGTATTCGACTTAGTTTTTGCGTAAATTTACTCATTTTTGCGGAAGAACGCTCATTTATGTACATTCTTAGCCATCTTGGTTAGAATTGGAATCTGCACACTGGCAGTGAAATGTTGTATGTACGTTAGAAGTTGGTTAGAAGGGTGGCTGCACTTTTGGGCCCTAAGCCCTCCATGAAACGATTTGTCCATACTCTCGCTGTAATAGGCACTCTTCTCTCTGCTTAACGCAGTCCAGTTTTTCTTCTTCTTTGTTTCTCCATTATTCTGAAAAGGTTGTAAATGCAGACTGAATCTTCGAGAGAGGAGGCCAAAGATTTTGGATACGACTAGATGTACAAGCAGCCACGAAATTTTTTTTTTTTTTTAATTTGTAGCTGTGAAGATTTCGCGAATTAAAGAGATATTTTTTTTTAAAATTGCAAATGACGCAGAAGTCACGAAGAGGACACTAGTAAAAGTCTGAAATTTCCTCCAAACTTCACAATGTCAATGTTAGGAACAATACCACGTCACTGACAGTTTTGACTGAAAATAAGTTAGCGACTTTACCTACAGTATCAAATGCGCTAGCTGATGTTTTTAGTTTTTCCAAATCACGCATGGGAGTGATGTAATGACGCTGTAATGTATACAAAAAATTGCAAATAGAACCTCAAAATTACAACATGATTTGTCCGCACAGTAAAATTGTCAGTTTGCAAATAAGCGATATTGTTCATTAGCCATCGATAAAGGTTCGACAGAAATTCGTGAATGTTTAAGCTGATCAATTCAAAATATTTTCTGGGATGAAGACATGATTTGAAGCAAATGAGTCACCCTGGTCTCCACCAGGGAAACCGTAATTCATATGTCTATGAATTTTCCCTCTACCATCAAGAATAAACCTACAAAATGTCAGGGTTGAATGTTGTTTAGATTTCGGTTAAAAAGTAAAAGACGAGAGAAAGTTAGGCGAACAGTATCCAAAAGAGTAAATGCTTAAAAATGAAAACCCTACAAAAGAGAAATGCATACCTAATGATACCGCGAGGAACAATTGACGCGACTGATTCCAAAAGCGCAATTACAAATATAAAGTAAAACGGTAAAAGAAAGGTACGCATGATTTTTCTCAACGCTCTACTCAGCATTTTACACGAGGCATTTCAGACCGGCTTTTTTTAGACCGACAGTGAAAACGCCTTCAATTCAGTGCGTATGCAACACGGACATCCGCAGAGCTCGAATAGTTGCATCCAGGTGTTGCATGAAATTCATTTAGTATTCGTTGCGCGATACTAATTGAGGCTGATTTGTTTAAGTCTCTTATACATTTACCTAATTCCAGTGTTGCCTCTTGTGCTGATTAACTTTCTGATTAGTGGTTGAAATCACTTATTACTGATTTCAATTGCGACTTAGTCATTTTCCCAAAAAATGCTTCAATCGTTTGAAAGTATTAGGACGTTGTAAGTCTTTGAAATGGCAAAATATTTGGGTAAAATGGCATGATTTGCAGAGCTTTATTTAATCTTCTTTAATAAATTGTGTTTATAATGGTCTACAGTAAATATGTATAGTGCGTAATATATAGTGACTATGTAAATAGTAAAAGTAATAACGTTTATATACTTGTAAAAATCATGTTACTAATCTGCGTTTTTCCTCCTAAAATGTGGGTTTCGGCCCCTACATTCACTAATCTAAGAATAACAAATCGACGGTGAAACTACCAAACCACGTATCTCGGTTTGCGACGTCGCAGACTTCCTGTCATACTTTATTTTTTAAATGAAAAACTACTTAACGTAAAGTCTTGAAAATTTCTGTGATTTTTCCTCTTCGTGCGGAGAAAATTCTGTGAAAATTTCAAGGAATGATATTGATTTGGTCTACTTCAAAAAAATAAAATGCGAGCGTAGATTTTTAAACACCGCAAACGAGATACGTGGTTTGGTAGTTTCACCGTCGAAATGTTTCGTCCCTGCCATGGAGAATTCAAGAATATTTTTGGGGGAGGACCGAACATATTTGATCCCACTAAAGAGTTGAAGAAAATTTCAGCCAGATATGTAAATTTATGGTCGGTTCAGATCCCAAAAAAGCAGGATCCAAAGCATGTATTCTAATAGATCCAAACAAATTTCTAACATGGATAAAGTTTTTATTATTGTTTGTTTTTCTCCAAGGGCAATCATTTGTGGAGGACTCCCCGCTTTTAGACGTATTTCTGCCAAACGGAACTAAATGCATTTAGACATGAGCCTTGAGACCCATAGGAATACATGCATAACAGGGCTCACATCATAATGCCCATAGTTTCGTTTGGCAAAATACATCTAATTAGGCGATAAGTTTAGACGATACTCGTTAAATCCGTTCATGTCTAAAAGGTACCTTGCTTCAATGAAAATAAATTATCCTATAAGTGAGACACCTTGTCTCGATAAATTTCGACGGTTTCACTTACATATTTTATGAACAAAACAGTTTTCCTGACTAAGAAACATCGCAGTGGCAATCCTTGAAAGTTGGCAACGCCGCTTTTCCTCCGTTTAGATGTATGTAAAACAATCGATTCTCGATGAGGCCGTCTCACCTCAAATCGATATATTCAATGACTGTAAATAGATTGTTAACAGTATTTTCATCTTGCTGGAATCGCCACTGTTCGGACGGTACACAGTGGATCGAGTCAATTAGAGAGGTCGGACATGAAATTTGTGACTAAAACTTCAAATTTCAATGTTTTTTTCGTAACATTTTACATTTCAAGGGGTGCTTTAGGTAGAAAATTTCACGAGGAAACCAATGAAACCACTTTCAGAGTCTCAGAGTTATAAACGGAGTTACAAGTGTTAATAAAGTTTCCAAATTTTGTCCGACATCTCCTAATTGACTCGATCCACTGTGCGGCAATCTGACCACAACACGATTCCGAAACCCAGTATACTGGGAAAAAAAGATTGGTAGAATTTACCATTCCTTCACGCTGTATTTCACACAGCGTGAATAAATGGTACATATTCTATCAATCCTCAAGTCGATTATTCTGCCAAAGGAATGATTACTTGTGCACGGAGAAAAAAACTTCGTGCATGGAACCCGAAGTTGAGCTCATATGGATCTCTGAAGTTTTCTGATCACGCATCCGAAAACTTGAGGTCGAGCTGCCGAAGTTCGGGTCAGACATCGAGGCACTTCGATATATACCGGAGAAGATCAAATGTGTGACCCGAACCCTTCGGTATATATCGAGGTACTTCAGATGTCTGACTCGAACTTCGGCAGCTCGACCTCGAGTTTTTGAATGCGTCATCCGAAAACTTCAGAGATCCATTTGACCACAACTTCGGGTCCCACGCACGAAGTTTTTTTCTCCGTGTGCCAGTATATAGTAACGTTTACCTTTCTCCTGGCAGAATTGACTCTGAACTGACTCTGTGTGAAATACAGCGTGAAGGAATGGTGAATTCTACCAATTTTTTTTTCAGTGTAATATAATGCGTCCTGTTTATGCAGGGGGTTGGAAAAACCGAAAAAGGCCTCTAAACGTGAGTCTCAACGAGTTGTCAAGCGGGCGACTCCGCAATCCTGCCTCGGACCGTGCAGGATCGAGCGCGTAGGAAGGAGGGGTCAGCAGGGGACGGGAAGATCAACAGTAGAGTTGATAAGGATGTAGTAAGGATACCACCCAACATATTCTCCAACTTAATGAATGGAAGAATGAAACACGTGGAACGCGAACGCCAGTGCATGCGCCCATACACACTCCCCCCTCCCCCACCCTCCCGACGCCGAGGATAATCACNGGGGGGGGGGGGGGGGGGAGGCAATGATACGCTCCGACGGAAAGCTCATTCAAAGGTTCCCAAAAGCTCCGGCCGACCAGACGCGCGCGGTGCCCTCCCGTCCCGGTGTCGACTCCCCGCTGAATTATCTCACGTGTTTGTTTTGGTGACGTCATCATCAACGTGGATTCGCGGTGACGTCATAGTGGATTTTAGTGGCGGCAGTAATGAATTTGACGTCGACCGTCCGAGGGTTGTATCGGAGAAGGTTGTTCATCCACGTGAACAAGTTCGTGCGGATAAAGATACATAACCTGGTCGATGGTTGCAGACAAACCGAGATTCGTATCGAGATTAAGTTCAAACGTTAAGTGCTCCGCCATGGAGGTGCTGTTCTTGAATCGGGAAGACTTATTCGCGTGTAACCGTTACAGAAAACTAGCGGAAAGAGAGTTGGAAGCGTAAGTACGGTCGACTTCGGACTGTCACTGGAGATCCTTTATAACTGGTCAGCCTCAAGATCGCAATTTGAAAGAGAAATCTGAGAGGAAATTACTGTGAAATGAATATATTGGCACAGAACCGTGACAGAAAACCAGCCGAAAGAGAAAGTTCCTGATGGGAAATATTTCTTTATTTCGAATTTAATCAATTTTCAAGTGTGACTTAAAAAACCCGCGAAACTGGTTTGCTATAAGACCAAAGTTTAAAGGGTGAAATTGGTTTGGGTGTTATTTGTAAGCACATGCGTTTACAAGTGATACTAGCTCGCTTATTTTCGGAATTATCTAACGATCGTGGACTCATTGAAACTGATCTGCCTCAAACTGAAAATTCGAAGGGTGGAAATGAGTTCAGAGTGGAAATAGCACAGGAATAAATACACCGAGTAATCATAGCACGATTCCTTGCAGCATTGTTTAAGAATCGTGAACCCGGTTTCAGCGGTCACAACTCGAGGCTCGAACGTAACTCAAATAAATTCAGCGAATCGATGAATATTTATAATTTCCAGCGAAAATTAATTATGAAAAACGCCACTCGGCGGTTGACCGAGCTCAGCGGTGCGGACTCGCGGTGTGCCAGACGGGCGGTCGTTTTCTTTTCAGTTTAGGGATTTTCCTCGCGAAAAAGTGCGCAAAAGAACGGTGTTTCCATTAATTGATTCATGCGTTGGCACGTCTCGGAGTTGTATTTTAGTTCGTAATCGTAAAATTTCGATGAGGAGATATTTTAGTTTACACCTATTGAGTCAGTTCTCTTGAAACTCGCCCGCCGTGAATATACTTCATTGAGTGCGTTTTTATTGAATAGTGACTAAATCCGCCCCGTTGAGGAACATCAGGCACAGAGTGAAGTCCAAGATCAGCCAAATGAATGACGCGCCTTAAAGGACCCACCTCACCCATTGCCGTCAGGATCACGTTTAACTCTGCCGCTGGGTGAGTGCGATATTAACAGTATTTTGCTGAAGAAAATGATCAAAAAGAGCCTTAAAACACTGCCGTGCTAAGGGAAAAGCCGTGTGAGCCTTCAGGCGTTGCCAAATTTTTCCTGGCAAATCACTAATTTCCAGGAAATTGTTTGAATATTTTTCTGCCAATTTCTCTGATAATTTTGATTGTAATTTGATCCAAAGTTTCTGAAAATTTCAGGGAAAAATATTCACGATTTTCCTCAAAAAGAAACATTTTATCGAAAGAAATTTGACAACTCTCGAATGTTCACACGGCGTTCTTCCTTAGCACGCCAGAACACTGCCCATACAGCGGCCGTGATAGCGAAGAGAGCCATAACTCTCAAATTTTCGAAATCTAGTCTCTTGCAAAATGCGTCTAATCTCTTTTTAGATGAAGTCACTGAAACAGCTAAAACCGCACAAGTCGTCTTATTTGTATGAAAACGAGACATATCAACGACAGTGAAACTACTAAACCACGTATCTCGTTTGCGTTGTTTCAAAATCTCCGCTCCCATTTTATTTATTTATTTATTTATTTTTTTGAAGGACATCATTTTTTGAAATTTTTGAAGAGTTTTCCTCGCATAGAGAGGAAAAAATATACGGACGTTTTCAAGAAGTAACGTTGTATCAAGTAGTTTTCAATTTAAATAATAAAGTATGTCAGAAAGTCTACAAAGTCGCAAACCCAGATGAGTGGTCACCGTTGATGTGAGAAAGCCGTAAGTGCGCAAAAATTGACGTAGTTTCAGAAAAAAACAGTCGTAAAAAGTATTCCGCTAGAGAGCCTATGAGAACAGTGCTTCTAAGTAAAATGCCGCCCTTTTCTGCCAATTTCTAGCCCACAAATTTTCTTGTTGTGCGTCCAAAACGCAACTACTAAAGCATACAGAAGACAGTACTTACGGCTGTCATGCCCAGACAATAGCATGACCGGATTTACCTACTGTTGCCCATGGGCCGCATGTATTTTGCCGCCCTCTTCTCATTCATTTTGAAACATCAATAAAAACCATCAAGTGAACGTGCCGGAGGGAGAAGGGTGCATAAGACGCGTTCACTCGTGTTGGACACATCTTTTGCGTAAGCCCTGTCAACATTACTCGCAAAAGTTCACGGAACTTCGCGCGAAAGTTCAGTTCCGTAAACCTATCTCTGTGTGGACAAGGCCTTTCATTTGTAAGAAATGAACTAAAAAATTAAGAAAGAACAAACATACATGTGGTTTAATAATTTTAACTTCCGCCGCCGCGCCGTGCCGCGCTGGCGCAATGCGTGAAGTATTCATGTAGCCTTGTAGGCACTGTGCGTTTCGCGCCGCGTCGACCGCTGTTGACCGTACTGTGTTTGATGCAATGCGTGAAGTATTCATGCAGTCTCGTAGGCGCTAATATGTGTTACATGCCGACCGCCGCGCCGAGGGCTTCTCCTTTTCATCTCAAGTTTTCGTCATCATTTCTCTCTGCGCCGCGCCACTCCAGGCCAAATTACGTGTTTGGTTTCTCTCTTAACTCAACTAATTAAAGGCGCGCAGTCTTTTGTATCACCGAAAGAGACAAAATTAGAAATTAATGAACTCTCAGGAAATGAGAGATTTTGTTACCTTTTCTTGTTTATAATTTTATTCTGAATCCGATTTTTTTATACCTGCATTTAAAAAAAGTATAGCTTATAGCTTATAGATATAGTATAGCTTATAGTATAGATTGAGGGGCTTGGAGGATAAGTCTCATAAGTTCAGTTTTTGCGATTTCAATGAATACGTGGTTTAAGTTTCAAAATTACATGGAGCTTCATGGCGGAATGGAAGTTTCAACTCATTTTTTGATGCTTTAAAGTTGGATTGTAGTTGTTTTTTCACAGAATATCCTTTCAACCTAGTTTTAGTTAAATTCATAGATATCTCAATTTTTTGAAAAATTGCACTTATTATGTTCTCCAAGCCCCTCAATTGTCCCCCCCTTCCCCAAAAGAAGTATTGGTCACAAATCTTCATAGGTATGAGTTTCATAATTTCTATTCAATGATTTCTCCTGCGATAAAAATCTTAAAAAATGTTTGATTTTAATTAAGAATAAAGTTAAGAATTAAATCGCTAAAATTTAAAAAAAAACTCAAATCTTTCCATACTTAATTTTTATCACGGACGACGTTTCGAAGCGACGATAATGCGACTGCACTATCACACTATCACCGTTGCAAAGGGGAGGGGGGGGGGACTCTCCGAAACGCCCCACAGTGGACCGAGTCAATTGTAGACTTCGAGCAAGAAATTTTTGACCAAAGCTGCAAATTTTGATATTTATTTCGTCACATTTTAAATTTTAAGGGGTGGCTCTGGAAGAGCATTACACGAGGAAACCCTTTTAGAGCCTTAAAGTTTTGTATAAACGGAGTTATAAGTGTTTAAAGATTCCGAATTTCGTCCGACCTCTTCTATTGACTCGAATTCTCCACTGTGCGTCGTTCGAGACAAAAATTAAATATGGAAAGTTTTCAGTTGTCTAAATTTTCGCGATTTTATTCTTAATTTCAGTGAACTTTTCCTGTTTTTTAACCTTATTTTCATCGTCAGTCCAATTTTAGCTTGTGCAGATTTTGTTTAATACATAAGAATTAATCATTCATTCATAAACTCCAACATTTTTTAAACATGGTTCTGCTGCCGAGGGAGTGAATCCAAGAGCAGTTTTTTTCTCGGTGATCGAGAGAAATAAATAATAAGTGCATCGCATTGAAAAAGCATGAAAAGTTTCATAAAAACTTTCCTCGGCATTAATTTAGTTTGAGCTATTACCTAAGCCGTTGAAACTATTCTATCACGCATTTTGCCCCAGGCGCGCAGCTTTCCCGGAAAAGACGGATAGCGTGCGAAGGATGAGAGCAAAAGTCCACCATTACTGCCGTGCTAAGGAAGAACGCCGTATGAACATTCGAGAGTTGCCGAGTTTCCCGGAATGAAACGTGTCTTTTTGACGAAATTTATGTATGTTTGTGCTTAAAATTTTCAGATATTTTGCGAACAAAATAGTCTGAAAAATTGGAAGAAAAATATTTACAATTTCCACAATAAATTCGTATTTTATAAGAAAACATCGGGCAACGCATGGAAGTTTATACGGCGTTTTTCCTTAGCATGGCAGAGTAGCGACCACCTTTTCCTCCTTGCAGTGCTCCCGTTTTGAATAACGATAAAAACCTTTTAAAAGCACCCCTCTGATTCATCGAGGGAAAAAATTAAATGTTGATTTCAATTAAAATGTTAAAAAAAAGTCCGTTGAGTTTAAAATGCTGCTTTTACAATACGAAAATGCTAACTCGACATTTGAATTTGTTCATTTTACTACGAGCGTAGTTAAATTTGAGTTAAGTAAGAATAAGAGTTAGTCTTTATTAAAATTGATCTAAGGAATTTATTATCCTACAATGAGAAAAACTTTGATTTAAATTAAAGAGGAATTGGTGCTCCATGTGAACTCTTAACCGTAGGCTCTTAATTTTAGTAGCTTTGACCAATAATACTGACATATTTTGACCATTAATTGATAATTCTCCTGAATAGTGGTAAAATTATCATCTAACTGATTATAATTTTTCATTATACCACACTGAGTGATAATTTTACCGAAGTAACGATAAAATTATCATTTATATTTGTAAAAATACTACTAATATTGGTTATGAATGCTGTTGATTGAGAAATAATATGGAACACCATTAGCCCTCACTGGCATGAGTTAATTTTGGATGCCAGATTCTGGAGGGCACTAATCTATTTTGTAGCATACATTCAAAACATATGAGTACCAAATTTTTTATTCAAAATTTAAAAATGTTGGGAATCAGTTATTCAAAAAAAGACATGACTGTTGAAAATTTGCATCATCATGCTACAAAGGAAATATCCAATTTTTAAAAACTCAAAAAATATGCTGTTACGAATCCGTAACGCTGTGCCATGGAGGGTTAACGCGATAATTTTATTTAAAGTATTTCTTGGTTTAAAATTACGGGAGCTAGCGTAAACGAGATGGCAAGCCGCAACGCGTCTTCCCGCTCTGGAAAAAAAGTCGCTTGGATCTAGAGTCCAGACTCGTAATAACTTCGACAAGAATATACTTTTGATTCAATACAACTTTTCCTTAAATCGAAGAGCCAAGCTCCTTGATCTAGGCGGCTTTCCTTTTGATTCAAGCAAAGAGTCCGATTGAATCAAGAGTATTTTTTCTTGTCAATGTTTTTAAGAGACTGGACTCTGCACTGAAAAAAAAATTCTCGGCGTTTTTACCAAGGTCCGTTGGTACCTTTACCATCTCACTTTTTTTACCAATTATTGGTAATTTTACCAAGATAGACTGGTAAGCTTACCTAAAAACCGGTATTTTTACTGTTTTTTTCAGGTAAGAATACCACTTTTATTGGTAATCAATTCCCGGTAACTTTGCCATTTTATCCCGGTAATTTTACCACAGCCGATAAAAAATATTGGCATTTTTACCAAGGTCCAGTAAAGTTACCGAGAAAGCTCAACAATTTTACCGAGATTTCTTGGTAAAATTACCAATTCCATAAATGGTAATTTTACCAAGAAAAAACTGGGATCAAATAGAAGCCTGAATTCTTGGTAATTTTACCCTTTTCTTAGTAAATACACCGACATTTTTTTTTCAGTTTGGATCCAAGCAACTATTTTTTCCAGTGCTCCGTAAGCCGGAACGAAAGTTACATTCCGCACTGCATCTTCGATTCTCCCCGCTTCCGAGCGGCTCTGTGTTTGTCATTGAGATGTGGCGACTCCAGCTCCAATACTCGAGGGATGGTACCTACTTGCGGGAAAAGTGAAGACTGAAGAGGTATTGGCTATTCATTTTGAGTCAACCTCCCGGTAACTGAGAGGATCGAGTCCGCATGAATAATTCAGGCATGGATGCTGCAGTTATTATTTTTGCACGATTCTTGAATCAACCGTCGCGTCATTAGTCACGTCCCCGGTGGCCTCATTGATTTCATCGCATCTCCGTCGTAAGGACGTAACGAAACTTTAACGTGAGCCCCTGTGTCCATATCTACCCATGCTTTCCAGGGGTCTCGTGACGGTTGAGATACGTCGTTACGTCCGAGGAACGACGGTTTCATCGGGTGGCGATCAGAGTCGCCGGTTTTTCTGTAGAATTCGCCTCGTTTACGAGGCTGTTAACGGGGAAACGGGGGAATTCTACGCGAGAACGTTAACTGTGACGGGGATCGAGTCTATGCCTTGCCGGGCCGCTTTTTTCTTGGCACCGAAAAAAATAACATGCTGTTTTGGCACCTAGGATGTTAAAAATGTGTCTGGTGATCTCAAGATGCTGCCTTAACTGCCTACAGAGTTAAATTTGCATTCACAGGATGTAAAGTTAACTGCGAGGGCAGTAAGGACAACAACTCCGGATCACCAGACACATTTTTAACATCCTAGGTGCTAAAACAGCATATTATTTTTTTCGGTGGAGGGAAGTTAGGTGATGATTTATAACTGTTTATCTTACGTCTGGTTCCTCTTTATTCCCTCCTCGCTGCTCTCGTTATTGATCTCTTGAGGTGTCTTACTACGGGTTGTCCGAACTATTGATTTTAAGTTACGTACAGAGCTCCCGTCCCGTGTCCGTCAAAAATTCCGGGATTCGGAACTTTTTTGTTCCGATTTCTACCGCCCCACACTTGTTAAAAGTTTCGGGACTCCTTGTAGATTTTTTTGAAATTTCGAAAGTTCTGAGGAACTTCCGGAAAATCCAAAAGATCCGGAACATTTCGGGAATTTCAAAAGTTCCGGGAAACATTCAAGAAAATTCCGGGATTCGGAACTTTTTTTTCCAATTTCTACCGCCCCATACCTGTCAAAAGTTTCGGGATTCCTCGCAGATTTTTTCGAAAGTTCTGAAAAAGTTCCGGAAAATCCAAAAGATCCGGAACGTTTCGGGAATTTCAAAAGTTCCGGGAAAAATTAAAAAAAATCTCGAAAGTTCCGGAATTTGGGACTAGTTCCAGGATATGAGAGCACTGGTCATGTAAATGCTTCACAATTTGAAGCATACGTCACACCACCAAAAGTAATTGACGACAAGACAGGGTACGGTTTTTTTAGCCAATTGATCCGCATGCATAAAAACCCCATGTAGACGCAAGTCAAACGATCGTCGAAAACCAAAAAAAGTCCGAAAATTCTTTGTAAGAAAATGTTTGTGTCCAAAGCTTTAATTTCAACGAATCAAAATATTTTGTTTTTGCATGCGCATATTCTTCACCAAGATATAAAAATCCGCGTCCTAATAATTTGTAATTTTGAAAGAAAAAAAACCAAGTTTTTTTCCAATTTATATACATATAAAGCCGCTTTTATAGCGCTCTCTGGAGCTTTGCGACACCTAGCCGCCAAGATCCCCTATCCTCCCAAAGCTCTTCAGGGAGCTGGCACACCCTCATTCTTATAAAATCCCCTGTCATCACCCTTTCACTGGACATCCCCTTCGTCTGCTCCCAGGAGGAACCCAATCAAGCATCTTCTTCGGCAGCCTTTCGCTTTTTATTCTATTGACATGACCATACCAGACAAGCTGTCTGGTCGTGACGTCGAACACGATGTCATTTTCGACTTCCATGATCTAACGCACTCTTTATAATTTAAACAAGTTTATAATAGGAACTGTGTGCGATCCCTCGAAGGACCCCGCAATGAAGACAAATCCAACCCTGGTAAAAATTGACAGTAGAATCTGTGTTCCAAAATACCATAGACCTACAGCCGGCTGTAAGATTTCCAACAGCTTCTATAGCCGGCTACACAATTTTTCATAGCCTTTTATAGCCGATGGCGATTAAGCAACAGCCAGGCGATAAAGTGTAGGTATGCTAAATGTTACTAATTACGGATGCTAGGACTTAGTGAGTTTTTGGACTGCTACTCTCTTTTTGGGCCGTAGTATCTTGATTTATTTTGCTAGGAAAGCTCCGTACTTTTGATGGATGCCTGCCATTCCTAATATATTAGAGCGCCTTCAGTTTCGTATGATACTGTGCAATACCTCTGGTGTGAAATAGTTGCTTCAAGCGCCGTGGCACGCTGCGGTGCGGCAGGCGGGCAGTTAGCGCGGAACGCGCATTGGCGCCTACAAACCTAACAGGGATACTTCACGCGTTGCGCAATGCGTGAAGTATCCCTGTTGGGTTTGTAGGCGCCAGTGCGTCGCCGCGGCGGTCCGCTTTGTGTAAGGCTCTAATATTTAATCCGGCGGAGTCAGCGTTATTCAACTCATGATTCTGAAATGTTTGCACATCCTGTATGGATTGTCCTCATTTTAATTGATGAAAAAAATATGTATTAAAGGAAAATATAATGTGTGTTTTTTAAATATTAAGGTGGTTCCGTATCAAACTTAATGATTTCCAAAGCACGAGAATTTTCACACAATTTCTTATAGCCTATTATAATTGATGACGAAAAAGCAACAGCCAAGCTATAAAGTGTAAAGCCCGGCGATAGGAACTATAGCCCGGCTGCATAATTTTTTATCGCTTCGTATAGCCCGGCCGTATGATTTTCTCCGCATTCTACAGCAAGCTGTATGATTTTCTGTGGCCTTCTTTAGCCGGCTATAAGAATTCCTATGGTATTTTGAAACGCAGCTCTTATCGCAAATTTTTACCGGGGAAAATACCCCGCTTTATGAAAATTAATTTTGATGAAAATTTCGGAACGTTGAAACCGTAGAAGACTAAATCTCATAGGTTTTTTTAAAAAAAAAAATTTCTGTAAAATAAGTGGTAGGTTTGTGGTAGGCTCGGTATGTGGAGCTAAAAAAATACCTCTTTCTAATTGTAAGTGCATAAAACATTAAATGGAACTGCACGTGATGACTGTAAAACGAGGTTCAATAAATTGGACCACATTTTGCAATAAGGAACCACTATTTCTGGCTCATTTTAAAAACAACAAACATGCTATTAGTTTCCCAATGCAGAAAGGTGATTTTATAGAAGAGGCAGAGATTGTGGTTCCTTATTGCCATTGGCGGATCCAGCAAATTGGCAACATTGTCTTTTCCCCATTTGACCCTATGGAAATGTATCGATTCTTGGAGGGACCTGTTGCCCTGTCGAGAATCGATTATTCAACATAAGTTTAAATGGAGGAAATCCGATGTTGCCGAATTGCTGAATCCGCCTCTGCTTATTGCAAAATGTAATCCAATTGACATTCTTATTTACATCAATTTTTGTAGCAGCACATAGGTAGGGAAAAACACTAGCTGGCAATTTCAAAACTTGCAGTTCAAGTTGCGAGCGAATATAATAAAGTTTCAAATTTGTGTCGGTCGAGTGCAAGGGAACGATTGTTACTGACATGCTCGGCGTTAGCACTAACGTCTCTGCAGGCGTAAAACTCTAACCCCGCAGTTGAAATTTCGAGTTTTCTTTACTTGCAGTTTTCTGCGGGTGTTTGTTGAGCGGAAAATGTTCGTTAATCCGTCACAGTTACGGTTGGGCTACGTTCGGCGGGAGGAGAGAAAGTTGTATTAAAAAGGCGGCACTTGCTCCAAAGTTGATTGGCAGAATGTTCCAGAACGTTCGCAGAAGGATCGTTAAACAGGGTATTCGCAGCGAACACCTTAGTAATCGATTCTTTACCATAGGTTTAAATGGCGTAACAATCGATATATCGCAATTCACGCCACGCCACTGCAGAACAGCCAATTTTAATCAACGTTCACTCGTGACTTGGTCCCTTCCCGTGTATTAAATTCCATTTTTTAGCAGTACCTAGTGGCGATTTTGCAAGTCGGCATCACTGTTTTCCCTCCATTTGAATCCATTGAATATCATTGAAAATATCGATTTTTGGTGAGGCAAGCTGCTTCATCAAGAATCGATTGTTTCAATACATTTGAACGGAGGAAAAACATCGTTGCCAACTTTCAAGAATCGCCAATATTTAGCAGTATGTCTTCTTGGTTCATTTTTATTATCATTTGACGCTGTCCTCTTTCCAGTTGACAGTTGGAAGCTTTTCACCCTGGAAAATGCGTCCTAAAATTCCTCATCTAATTATTAATGAGCCGGTGATGAAGATATTTCTACAAATTTTAAATTTCTTGGACAAAAATACCAACAAATACAAAGTATTTTGATTTATCGTAATGGAGAATTTGCAGGTGTCTAAAATTTGCTGAATTTTATCAATTATTATTTCACCCAGCGTCCATCCAGAGTCAATTCTGCCAGAAAAAAGGTAAACGTTAGTATATCGACGGTGAAACTACCAAACCACGTATCTCGGTTTGCGATGTCGCAGACTTCCTGTCATACTTTATTTTTTAAATGAAAAACTACTCAACGTCCAGTCTTGAAAATTTCTGTGATTTTTCCTCTTCTTGCGGAGAAAATTCTGTGAAAATTTCAAGGAATGATATTGATTTGGTCTACTTCAAAAAAATAAAATGCGAGCGTAGATTTTTAAACACCGCAAACGAGATACGTGGTTTGGTAGTTTCGCCGTCGATATACTGGCACAGGTAACCATTCCTCTGGCAGAACAACTTTGAATTCACGCTGTGTAAAATACAGCGTGAAGGAATGGTAAATTCTACCAATCTTTTTTTTTCAGTGTACCAAGTATAACTAAACACGCAGAATGTCCTTGACTGCTATATTGAACAATTATTGGAGGAGATAGGACAAAATAACCTTATCTGCTAAAATATATGTCATTAAATGGAAAATGCCGCTAGATGACGTCACAAGGCGGTACACTTTCTCAATTTTAAATTTTTTATTTCTCCAGTGTCCCATTTGAAAAAACTCATGAAAAATAACGGCGCGCTTTCAGCTCATGAAGAACTCTCAGATGCAGCAGAAAAATTGTTTTGTGCAAATTCTCAATTGGAGCGCTGGAGTCTTAATTTTCATTTAATGACTTTTATGAGGAAGATTGTTGGCACACTCGGTTTGAATCACGTCACCACGTTTTAAGCCAAGGTTAAGTCGATTTTGTTTTAATACCTTTTTTGGCGGCGAAACGTCCGAGCCTCTCTCGGTTTTCCCCGGTAAAAATTGGCGATAAGAGCTGAGTTTCAAAATACCATAAGAATTCTTATGATCGGCTAAAGAAGGCTACAGAAAATCATATAGCTGGCTGTAGAATGCGGAGAAAATCATACGGCCGGGCTATACGAAGCGATAAAAAATTATGCAACTGGGCTATATTTCCTATTGCCGGGCTTTACACTTTATCGCCTGGCTGTTGCTTTTTCGCCATCGATTATAAAAGGCTATAAGAAATTGCGTAGAAATTCGTGTGCTTTGGAAATCATTAAGTTTGATACGGAACCACCTTAATATTTACAAAACACACATTATATTTTCCTTTAATACATATTATTTTTCATCAATTAAAATGAGAATAATCCATACAGGATGTGCAAAAATTTCAAAATCATGAGTTGAATAACGTTGACTCCGCCAGATTAAATATTAGAGCCTTACACAAAGCGGACCGCCGCGGCGACGCACTGGCGCCTACAAACCCAACAGGGATACTTCACGCATTGCGCAACGCGTGAAGTATCCCTGTTAGGTTTGTAGGCGCCAATGCGCGTTCCGCGCTGGCTGCCCGCCTGCCGCTCCGCAGCGTGCCACGGCGCTTGAAGCAACTATTTCACACCAGGGGTATTGCACAGTATCATACAAAACTGAAGGCGCTCTAATATATTAGAAATGGCAGGCGCAGGCATCCATCAAAAGCACGGAGCTTTCCTCGCAAAATAAATCGAGATACTACGGCCCAAAAAGAGAGCAGTATTCCAAAAACTCATTGAGTCCTAGCATCCGTAATTAGTAACGTTCAGCATACACTTTATCGCCTGGCTATTGCTTAATCGCCATCGGCTATAAAAGGCTATAAGAAATTGTGTAGCCGGCTATAGAAGCCGGCTACACACTATACGGAAATCTTACAGCCGGCTGTAGGTCTATGGTATTTTGGAACACAGATTCTACTGCCAATTTTTACCAGGGTTACGACGTCGCAGACTTCTTGTCACACTTTAGTGTTTGGGTGGAAAAGTATACTCAACGTCGATTCATGAAAACTTCCGTGATCTCTCCTCTTAGTGCAAGGAAAATTCTGTGAAAACTGCAAGGAATGATATTGATCTATGTTCTGCTTCAAAAAACAAAACGGGAGCGGACATTTTGTAAGAACCGTAAATAAGATACAGGGTTTGGGAAGTTTCACTACCAATTTTGAATTCGTACTCGTACTCCAGTGCTATGGAAGAGCGCCGTATGAGCCTTAAGACGTTGCCACATCTCTTTCAATAAAAAACTAATTTTACTAAGTATAATTGTTATCGTCTTATTTTAAATTTTCAAGCATTTTGTTCTCAATTTCACTAAAACATCTAAAAATTTCAAGGAAAAATATGCATTACTTTCCTCAAAAATTCAAGTTTTATCCGAGGACATCTGGCAACTCTCGAATGTTCATACGGCGTTTTTCCTTAACACGGCAGCATAGTAGTACTACTAATATCATTTAGATATTTATTTATTTTACAGAAGCTCCTCATTACGCTCAACTCACTTTTCGATCAATCTTACTTCATCCTTACGTCAATTCTTCAGAGCCACTCTCCAGCGCACAGTGGATCGAGTCAATGAGAGAGGTCGGACACGGAATTTTTTACTAAAACTGCAAATGATGTTAATTTCGTCAACTTTTAAATTTCAGCGGGTGCTATTCGAAGAAAATTTCACGAGGAAACCAATGGAATCACTTTTATAACCGCTAAATTGTGTATAAGAGGAGTTATACACTTTTAAAGTTTCCAAATTTTATCCGACCTCTCCACTGAAAAAAAATTATCGGCGTTTTTACCAAGGTCCGTTGGTACCTTTACCATCTCACTTTACTACCAATTATTGGTAATTTTACCAAGACGGACTGGTAAGCTTACCTAAAAACCGGTATTTTTACTGTTTTTTCCAGGTTAGAATACCTTTTTTATTGGTAATCAATTCCCAGTAACTTTGCCATTTTATCTCGGTAATTCTACCACAGTCGATAAAAAAAATTGGCGTTTTTACCAAGGTCCAGTAAAATTACCGAGAAAGTTCAATAATTTTACCGAGATTTCTCGGTAAAATTACCAATTCCATAAATGGTAATTTTACCAAGAAAAAATTGGGATCAAATAGAACCCTGAGTTTTGGTAATTTTACCATTTTCATAGTAAATACACCGATATTTTTTTTTCAGTGTCCTATTGACTCGATCCACCGTGCGGCGCGCACTTGATTCCTCCCCTTTGTTAATTTTTTGACTGCCAAGGGGGGCGAAATCACTTACCCCTGAAAATCTGCCCAGCGAAGCAGTTTGAGCCCCGCGCGACGCAATTTTCACCGTCAGTGTTGTCCGTCGCGAGCCTCTTTTCCTCATTTCCGCCCTCGGGCCTTTGTTCTCGAGTCGAAAGCATCTCAAAGGTCGTCATCGAAATTAAGACACCTCCGAAATCCCGAGCCACGAACGCGTGTTTCACGCAGAGTGAAGAACCGCGTATCTTCATTGTAATTTCCAGTTGAGTTGGGCGCTTCTTCCTTGGCGTGAGGATCCCGAGAGCTCTCGAGATACGATGCACCATTGACCTAAAAACCACGGAAAAACCCTCTATCTACAATCGGAACTCAACGAAGAAGCGTAGATTTCTCGCGGGGGTGAAAATTCATCGTGAAATACTCTGCGGGTAAAATCAAAGCGGCAAATGTCCCAAAGGTGCAACTCGAGAGGGAAATCTATCGGAGCGTCATCAGACTGGGCCGGAAGGGATGCTGATAGTGTGCGACTTATCGCGGCTTAAGATTAGATTTGGCAACTCAGCGCCTTAAGTATGTGGTAAAGTGGCGAAAAGCACTCCGATAAAAAGGTCCGAGACTGTGTTAACGCTGTTGCCAATGTGTTTGAGAATTATCTCACTCGGAGATTCAAACATGTTTGCTATGAGCAAGGTGAAATATAAATAAAATAAAATAAATTTGAAGAGCCATAACCTCGCAAATAATATATCGACGGTGTAAGTCGGCAATCACATAACTCGGTTTGCGACGTCGCAGACTTCCTGTCATACGTTATTCTTTAAATGGAAAACTACTCGACTGCAATTCTTTAAAACTTCCGGGATTTTTCTTCTCTGTGCGAATGATGGAATGACTTCAAGGAATGATGTCAATTTGTTCTCCTTTAAATAAATTACATAGAGGTGGAGATTTTCAGACACCGCAAACTAGATATGTGATTGCGGACTCATACCGTCGATATTTACCCTTTAATTGTGGTAAGAACCAAGCAGAGACCATCAAAACAAATGACGCGAGGTCCTGGTTTTGTGGTGATTTTGGCGTCGCGCAAGCCAGAGAAGAAAACGCAGTCGAGTTGCTAGTCATCTTCACAATGGGATGCGCCTTAATCTAGCTAGCTGCAATATGCGTTTACCCGTAGTCGAATAGTTATCACAAATGGATCTCGCATTGCGTTTGGCGTAATGCAAGAAGTATTCATGCAGTCTTGTAGGCGCTAATATGCGTCACGCCGACCGCACTGACCGAAAACTACTCAACCGCAAATCTTTAAAACTTCCTTGATTTTTCTTCTCTGCACCAACTTAACAAAAAGATGGCGTGGGGTGGGAGGGGTCTAACAAACTTAAAATGAATTAGTCGGTGATACCTTTATTTAATGTTTTCATATTACTTGGACCGAGTTTATCAGAAAGGAACCAACCCACATTAAGTTGAAACTGAGAGAAAGAGGTTTGAAGTTTTATTCCTGCGTAAGGTTCAATGTAGGAGATAAACTTTAACCCCTCTTTTTACAAACTAATTTCTGTCTTTCGACTTTCAGTTTATGGCAGGAGAAAATATACGGCTAGGTAAACTCAAAAACATTCTTAGCTCACTTTTTTCCGAAAATGAGGACCGGTCCCTTTCTGGTAAAATCGGTTCATTTGTTTTTCTAGTGGCAATGCACACTNGGGGGAAAAACATCGCTTGGATCTAGAGCCGAGACTCTTGAAAACATTGACAAGAAAAAGGACTCTTGATTCAATCAGATTTAAGCTTAAATCAAAAGGAAATCCGCTCAAATTAAGAGGTTTGGTTCTTAATTTAAGCTTAAATCTGATTGAATCAAGAGTATTTTTTCTTGTCGATGCTTTTAAGAGTCTGGACTCTAGATCCAATGTGTTTTTTTTTCCAGTGTATATTTTTCAAAATTGATTGTTGAAACTTTGGCGAGCGACCTCTTTCATCTCAACGGTGCTCATCAGTGGCGTGGCGTGCTTTGCGATGAATCGATCGATCTGCCATTTAAACCTATGGAAAAGGATCGATGAACAGGGTGTTCGCAGCGAACATCTTAATAATCGATTCTTTACCATAGGTTTAAATGGCATAACAATCGATACATCGCAATTCACGCCACTCCACTGGTGTTCATCTTCTTCATAGGGAAGTTAAAAACGCACCTACGTAAAATACAGCTAAGCGCTTCTCTAATACCAACGTATTAGAGCTTCCCCGAATGTTTGTTTGTATTTTTTCTTTTGTCCATTGTTAGAACACATTACCTGAAGAGTGGAGATTTAAAACCTAGTAAGCGCCAACACGTGTTGCCAATATAGAGCAATCGCCGGTGTAAGTCCCCGACCATCACGTATCTCGCACCGCCTAATAACGCCATCCTAAAAAAAAGAGTCTTCTAATTTTTATCGGTCTTATTTTGGTGTGGTTTCCATCAGTCGAACTTTTAGATATCCAATGCAGTCTTCGCCATAAATCGTCGAATAATCGAGGCTTCACTACACGTAAACTCTTTACACTTTACTCCAGGCTTCTGTCTGGGAGAGGCCGGCTTACATTTTGCAATAAAGAGCCACTATTTCTGGCTCATTTTAGAAACAACATATATGCCATTGGTTTCCCTATGCAGAAAGGTGCTTTCATTGAAGAGGCAGAAATAGTGGTGCCTTACTGCAAGATGTAATCCGGAAGACGATCCAAAGTTTCACCCCCAAAATGTACAAAATGATGGAAGTTGGATATTTCAATTTTCCGTTTTAAAATAATACTGAAATTGCAGCCATTGCACAGAGCTACGAATTTATTGTATAAGTACACTTGAAATGTATGAAAAACGAATAAAAATCAAAAGTATATGCGTAGAATAAAGTTTTTTCTTTTTGCAATATGTATACGTAATAAGTTAGATAAAAAAGCAAATTGATTGGCCAGAGAGGATAATATAAAGGGCTTGGAGGACAAGGCGCAAAAGTGCAGTTTTTGAAAAAATCGAAATAGTACAACCAGTCTTAATGCATATCCTTTGAAAAATTCGCTCCCGAATTCCAATTTTTAAGCATCAAAAAGTCAGTTTGAACTTCTTTTCCGCCATAAGAATCCATGTAATTTTAAAACTTCAAACACGTATTTCTCGAAACAGCAAAACTGCACTTATGCGACTTGTTTTCCAAGCCCCTTATATAAAAGCAACTTAAAATGGGAATACACCGCAAAAAATAATAATATAAAATAAAAACAAGCAGTGAACTCCAACACAATGTGTTGATAAGGCGCGTCATTAACTCGCACATATCAACCCCTTTAGTTTTCATTTACAGAGATTTCAAAATAGGCAAACAGCATAAAAAGAGAATTCACGATCCAACACTGCGAGGTCAAAGACGCACCTTGACGAGACCGTGTATTGTGAAAGTAGAAAGCTATTCGATCGAATTTAAGTTTTTTGATCTGCCTCAAGCAAAATCTTATCAGATTCTTGAAGAAAAGTGCTACGGAATAATTTAAGCGAAGAAAGGAAAAATTCTGTCGAACTCCTAGAAGATAAAGTCGATTTAAAGGTATTTTGGGGCTAAAATACCCAAATCACCGGTAGTAAAAATCCCGTTATATTATTGAAAAGAAATTGACTCGATATAAATGCAATTGCATTAAATACGTCTTGATTTTGTTATTTTAAACGTCTTTCCATGCAAAGAAGTTCAACCATGTCGTTGCTTTATTCATTCATGAATTGAAAGTAAGCAATCTACATCCCGAAAATCTACTGATTTGCCGTAAAAAATTGCAGAAACTTGATATACCAGGTCGATGCACCCACTCGTTGAATTTACCAACCAATTTTGTGAGTGCAAATGTGTAAGAATCAATATGCTATAGTCATTTTGGGTGCATTTATTTTTCATGAAACAATAATAATTTCAATCCCGAAAAACCATCAATTTTCCGTATAAAATCGAAAAAATCAAAATATGTCAACTCCCCGACGTGAAAATTAGATTCTACGTATGTAAAATGTAAATACTTATGTATCGATATGCTGAACAGAACTATGTGTGGACAGTCAGAAGCCCGCGGCAACATTAATTCAACAGAAAAACTGTAAAAATTAGATAGGATTTTAGCCGCTTTGCCCGCCTCTCCTCGCTACTTACAACAAACCGTTCTTATACTCATCTCAAAATTTTTCTCAGAGCTTTGGGTTATTATCAGCTTCCATTTAAACTCCGGTTCGATGGCCGAATCGGCTGCCAAAAAAGCAAGCCACTGTTGAGGGGTTCTATGAGAAATTCGTGATATTATCGGCTCTCAGGAAATCACCCCATGGCTAAAATTGGTGGTATAAATGTTTAAGTGCTTAAAATAATCGTATTCAAGAAACTAAGGAATTAAACTATGGAGTCAATTTCTTTTTAATAATATAACGAATTTACTACCGGTGATTTAGCTATTATAGCCCCAGAATACTTTTAAAGCGCCTTTGCGTTCCAGAATCTCGACGGAATTTTTTTTTTTTTTTTTTTTGCTTAAACGATTCAAGAAACATTGTAGTTAAAAATATAAAGATTTTTCGATTTGGACGTATGAAAAATGTTTAACTCGTTCAGGCACACCGTGTATTGTATGGAGTACTGCTGTTATTCGACCGTTGTCTTCAGGTCAAAATTCTTACAAAGAAGCCCCTTGCAAGAGGCAAATTTTTTGTAATTTCTCCCAGTTTTTTCAGCGTTAGGTATATAAATGAATTGTTTGTCAAATTTTGAGGTCAATTATATTTAATTGTAATTTATACTTTCTTTTTTTCCCCTTCATTTTATTTTTCGTATCGAGGAGTCGAGGTTTTGTTGATTTCTTCGGATTTCGATTACTGTAACTTCTCTTCTATTCGGCCGATTTTTATGAATGAGGTCTCTTTTTATTTGTGTTTTAACGGAGAGTAAGGAAAAAATTGCTAAATACATGCGAAACAATTTTTTTTGAAAATTGGATGAATCCTAGCGTGACGGTGAAATGGTTAATGAAGCGTGAGTAATTGGGGTACGGGTATCGGCCGCGTTGGGACCCAAGGCCCATTGTTCTTCGTGACGCCGACGCAGTGATCAGGAGCGTGGGGACGAGAGGGCTTAGTGGACTCCTGTATGAGCCACGTTTAGCAAATGGTCTAATGAGTCTCGAGGCTCATCACAGATTGCACTTACCACTATCCTGGTGGCCCCGGCTATCAGAGCAAGGAGTACCAACTTTTGAAAAGGATAACAGTGTTGTGGAGATATGTCAAAGCAACGTTGTGAACAAAACGGAGTGAGTGAAATTCTCATTCAAGGAGTGCCGAACTGGTCAGCCATCCTCGAATCAGTTCGCTTGCTTCCGCTTATATATGCATATTTTAAATCAGCGCGCCCCATTCTAAGGTTTTTTTAAAAAAAACCAAGAAACGTAGACTCTTGGTATTCATTACACATAAACTAGCGAGCCCCAGAATGAGAAACAAATTTTAATCATTATTATTGACGGATTAGTAAACTTTTTACACGCTTTGGAAAATCTCAGAAGTTCGCGGTAGTCACTTTTCGGTAAGGAACTAGGGGACTCGGTTATTGTATCGAGGGGGGGGGGTCGAAACGATCGCAAAGGCGGTATACTACGTATACGCGCCAAAAACTAGGAATTTTTTGCAGTATTTTAACTGCACTTTCAACGGAGAAAAAAAGGAAAAATAAAAATTAACAACAAGTATGTTAGCGCGCATATAATTTAAAATTATAGTGGACATTTTGGGAATCATATTTTTCGGTAAGGAAATGCTCTTGAACGTTTACGACATCCCTTTAAAATTTGTAATGACAACGCATGCATTTTACTGCCGCGCTGACGTGAGAGTATCCAGAAATTGCCAAATTTACTTTGATGACATCTAATCTCTCAGTCACATGTGAATATTTTTCTTCCAATTGTTCAGAAATTATATCGGCAATAAAATTGAAAAAAGCTTAAAATTCCGAGGTAAAATGTTCATAACTTTCCTTAAAAAATTGTGTAATATATTGAGAAGACTTTGCCAACGTTCAAATGCATACCTATGCGACATTTTTACCACTGCAGCACAATGTTGGAAACCCTACCCTGTTTATAATTGTTTATGATTATTTTTCTGCGAATTGTGGCAACTATGGTCAAAAATCCATCCATTGGGTACGGGTTATTTTGAGCAGTCAATTACTTAGAAGGGGCGTAAACTGTTTTACTCTATAAGGAGTAAGGAGGCGTGAACAGGCGTATTCTTTACGCTTCGTCGTATTTTCACGCCGAATTCGAAATTTTAAACGGAGGAGGAAATTGGTCGAGAAACTCAATTTTGAACGGCCCGATTGGACATGAATGGGGCCGTTTCACTGTTAAAAAGTAACAAAGTTCTAAATTCGGTCGCTTCATCTACCACTCCCTTTGTGCTTCGGTAACTTTTTTAATACTTCCCTAGTTCGAGGCGAGGGGAATTTATTAATGTAACAAGGCAAAAAGTATCGGGTGCATTCTCAAAAACAATCATTACTGAGCGCAACTTGTCAGAGAGAGATTATTTTATTCCCGCCACGTATTTTAAGCCCATCGCATTTTGCTTTTTACGTTTGCGCACTTTTCACTTTCCGTTCCCCTCCGGTTGAGGGAGTATTGTTATGAAAAAAAGGGAATAAAGAAAAAAGAGAAGTTGAAATTTTATTCTCAACCGTGTTACCGCACCTCATCGTTTCTCTCACGAACACATGAGACTACATTTTAACGTTGCCGAATTTTCTTGCGCAAATTGAATTTTTACTTGGAGAATTTTGAGAATTTCTAACTGAAAATTTCAATAATTTTTCCTCTGATTTTATACAAAAATCAGACTAAGTACCGATGAAAATTATGAAGGTTCATTCTCGCGAGAAATTAAAATGTTTGAGTCAATTTTGCAGCTTTGGAATGGAGGTACGTTCCTTGGTACATGATACGACGTACTCTCTAAATGATGAGATAGTCCGTTTCTCCTGTAGGTATAGAAGGAATAATACTCAGTGAAATGAATAGCGCATTATCATGATTAATTTTTTTTTTTTTTTTTTTTTTTTTTTTTTGGAGTACATATTAGCTACTGCCGATCTACGAACAAAAATCGCCTTGCAAATTTTCGCAAAAACTAGTAACCCACTATTTTTTACTAACATGCAGCCGCTATCAGCTTGTGAACTGAAAGGCGTTGAAAGAAATCCCAGGTTATTGAATTCTGTTATTTTCCGCTCGTCTGTCAATTTGGTCCTTTGAATTATCATGAATGCTTTTCCAAGCTCTCTCGATGTGTAGCGATGCAATATTGGGCCACTTTGAAGCATGCAATTTTCATATTGGAAATGCAAGGCCTTACGATCAAACATAAAGCTCTTTACAACCCATTCTAACATGTTCTTGTGGCGGTAAATGTTACCCTCATCCGATTACTGATAAATTTGTCAAACATGTTAGTCAAACTGAATCTAGGCTCCATGTATAGGGAGACCTAAACGGAATCAGCCCAATTGATTTTCGCGTTGCCTAATCTTTCATATATTATTTTTCATGGGAAGATAAAAAGACATAACGCCATTGAATGAATATACTTCGGATTATAAGAAATACGAATAAAAAATGTGGGAGCGAAATCTTGCTTATTTTTCTTCTAAAAAATATTGAACATGAGAGAAAAATAGGGAACGAGCAACGAGGTTCGGTTGATTCTGTTCATTACCGTGTATATACTCGTATGAACTGGCCGCGCAGCCGCACAGACGCATAGCCGCACAGCTGCACAGTCGCACATTGCTCATTGACCATCATCAGTTGGACGTATTTCTATCAAACGAAACTACATATATGCATTATGACGTGAGCCCTATTATGCACATATTCTTATTGGAATCAGGGCTCATATCTTAATGCACATAGTTCCGTTTGGTAGGAATACGTTCAGTTAATCAAACGTATGCACTGGAAAAAAACACACTGGATCTAGAGTCGAGACTCTTGAAAACATTGACAAGAAAAAATACTCTTGATTCAATCGGATTTTTGCTTGAATCGAAACGAAATCCGCTTAAATTAAGAGGCTTGGTTCTTGATAAGCTAGATTCTGATTGAATCAAGAGTACTTTTTCTTGTCTATGTTTTTAAGAGTCTGGACTCTAGACCCAATGTGTTTTTTTTCCTGTGTGCGTTAGTTCCAAAAAGAATGTTTTGGAACGAATATGCAGGCACATAAGAAAAACAAATGTCTCAATGCGAGGCCTTAAGAATATTCCAAAGTCATCATTTTGAGGCTGCAAAAAAACCAAAACAGACCAAAACGCCTTCAATTAATTATGTATGCAACTTGATCAATCTAATCGAATGCGAGAAATAATTTGGTGAATTATGGTGTTTTGATCATGCTCGCCTCAGGCTTTCTTACCGCACTCAGTCCAAAGAAGATCTGGAAAGGCCTAAAGGGTCATGCCAGAGGTCTAAAAACGCGCGTATCTCGCCCTAAAGTTTTCAAAATCTCCTCTGTTGCTTTAATTATTGATGAAAACAGTGGCGAGGCGTGAATTATCGAATATCGATATTTCTCCTTTTGAAGCTGTGGAAAAGAATCGATTGTTAAGGTGTCCGGTGCGAACACTCTGTTTATCGATCCTTTTCTACAAGTTTAAATGGCAGATCAATCGATAATCGCAAAACGCGCCACGCTACTGGATGAAAAACTTTTAATTGAAATTGACCCAAATCATCCTGTGAGAGATAAAGAAAATAATGCAATGAAAATCTTGAGAAATAGCAAGATATACTACTGATGTGAAAAAGGGGGGAAGATGATGGGGGGGGGGATGTTTTAACGGAAACATTGTCAATCATCAGTATGTAAAGATTCCTTGAAACGTTGACTTCATGTAGTCCCTCAATTTAATCTTCGTGATATTTTTAAATCTGAAAATTTCATTCTGCGCGTGGGCTGTCCCGGGCGCAGATTATTCTTAACCCCCGTTATCAGATTTTACAACGCTAACATGAAATATTACACCGAGACAGAGAGGAGCCAGCCAACGAGTGCAGTAGCGTGGCGTGCTTTATGCGATACATCGATTGATTTGCCATTTAAACCCGTGAAATAAGATCGATAAACAGGGTGAACACCTTAATAATCGATTCTGTACGATAGCTTCAAATGGGGAAATATCGATAATCGATCACTCGCGCCTCGCCACTAAACGAGTGTTGTAAAGTTGTAAAGCTCATACAAATGCATTTATTTGCATTTATCGAGTCGGTGGAGTTGAATTCCTCCTCGGCACATAGTTCTGGATAAGAATAACAACGCAACGTGAGAGTCAAGCTTGTAAATGACGTCTGATAATTTCCATCGAATCATCCAGGCAACGTCAAAATTCTCAATCCGTGGAACTCAATTCAGTTAGGAAAATATCAGTCAGAATAAAATTTTGGAAAAAAAATTAAAAAATTTGAATTTTTTTTTTAAAAACTTGGAAATAAATTTGGATGTCGAAAAACACAGTGGTTCCGATCGTGGATTTTGACCTTCTTCATTTTTCAACTACTTTCATTATATCTCCACCATGTGTCGAATAAGGACGAATCGGAAATTACAGGGAAGACGAGGAAGGAAAAGGTGAAGTTGAATAAGAAGGTGAAGAGAGAGAATAGGAGGATGAGAGACAAAAGAAGAAGAGGAGGGACAAAGCATAAGTTAAAATATATTCTTCCTCTACTCCTCCCTCCTGTTTTTTTGTTCTTTCTCTTCTTATCCCTCTTTCTCCTCTTTTTATTCTTCATTCTTATCTCCTTTTTCTTCTTTCTGCTCTCCATATACTTCTTCTTTCTCTTCTTGGTTTTCTTCTTTCTCTTCTTATTCTCCTTCAACCATTCCTTCCTCCTCCTCTTACTCAAACCCTCTCTCTTCATACTTTTTTACGTCTTCATCATAATCCTCCTCCTCTTCTTCAACCTCTCTTCTCACTTTCCTCCTTTTATGCCTCCATCTTCTTCTCCTACTTCTCCCCTCTCTGTTTCAACCTCGTTTGACCTATCTTAGCAGGTTCTGTTTTGTTATTTTTCTCCCATTCTTCTTATTTTTCTTCTCTTTTTTCAAATTTCAAACGCATCACCATCTAACGCACGTTTGGGGTCCTGCGCTACTACCTACATGTGATTTTTCAAATTTCCTCACGAAGGGGCCTTCAAGACCCGGAATATGCTATGCACAGCTAGGTCTAAATAGAGTCCTTTATAGAGAGAGAGCTAAGACAACGTGGTTCAAGGACGTCAATAATGGGAATAAAAATTAAACATATTGAACGTTTTTCGTTTCCTTTGATCAACTCATTCCCGAATTCCCGTCTCCGTTCCTTCTCTCATGCCGTTTGTTCCTTGCCGTGCCTTTCATTCCCCACTCAATTCCAGTTCAAAATCTTTGCAATTGGTTAAAATATAATCTTTATTCCCATTTGTGACACTGTGGAAGCCTATAACACGGGAACCATTCAGAAATGGATTGCATTTTGCAAAAAGGAACCACTAGCATTGCAATGATGCTAAGATTGTGCAACTTCATCCTTTGCAATAAAATAGCGGAAATTGTGAAAAACTATGAAATTTAGATGGTAATTTTTGTCTTAAATTTACAGTTTTCAGCGAGTAAAATAGAAACTATTAAGGGATAATCGGGTTTTTCCTCCAAGACAAAAGAAGTTGCACATTCTTAGCAACATTCAATGCTAGTGGTTCCTTTTTGCAAAATGCAATCCAAATGGATTCGTATTGTCTTAACTTTCAGTATAAAGGGACTCCAGGTCTAAACACTGTTCAATCTCATTCCAATTGTTTTTTATTTCTAAATGTGGCACCCCTGCACCAGGTTTGTTTCGCGGGAAACCTTCCTCGGTCCATGCATGTTGCGCCGCAGGCGTATCCAATAAAAGTTGAGAACTTTGATTCGGGACGCGTCAGCGGCGTTCTTTGGTAAATTGCGCTAGGGACGGATGGCGGGAAAAGCTCAGTGTGACAACTCCGCGATGCCTTAAGCCTTACAAATCATGTGCAAGCGAAGTTTTGTGACCTTTCGCTCGCCCATTCTCTATTCATCGCTCGTTCTCCGAGAGAAATTTTCACAGAACATTGCCTGCTGTTCAGACGGCAATGAAGTAACGATCACTAAAGGAAAAAAAAATTAAGCGTAGTAAAAAACGAGCGGAAATTTCTAATACGGATGTATTATAGAAGCGCTCAGTGGGCAGTATAATTTCAAAGTGAAAATTGTGACTTTTCCCCCATTTGTAATCAGGATATTTTGGAAAGAATGAAAGTAAGGCGATCGACTGAAAAAAAAATAAAGAAAAACGCTTTAAATTTTCTTGTGATTTTTGTGCAAGATGCAGCGGGAATGGAGATTGAGGTTAGGTATACTTGGGCTCCCACCCTCCTTTGGCATTTAAAACCCGGCCCATGCATGTTCCGCAGGTTCTCTATTTAGCGGCCATTCCAGATATGTAGTTCGTTGGTTTAAATAGTAGATCAGGCCACATCCGTCATCTTGGATTTTCGAATTTTCAAAATTTGACCAAAAATTCGAGTTTCCCGTCCCAAAGTACCTTCCGGTACCAAATTTCAGCAAGATCGACTGGACAGGAGCCGAGACAACATTTTAGGCCATGTCCGCCATCTTGGATTTTCGAATTATCAAAATTTGACCAAAAATTCGAGTTCCCCGTCCAGAATTACCCCATCACACCAAGTTGCATCAGGTTTCCACAAATCCCCGCCGAGCGCGCGTCGATTAAGTAGATATATGTAGTTCCTTTTGATATAATTCAGTATCCCGGATAGCGCAGTAAATCACAAAGGCCTACGTGCAAAATCCCATATATCTCGCTAAAAAGTCATTTTTTCGAAATTTTGGCGACGCGCATAAGTAAAGAAACTCCTCAGCTTCCAAACAAGCTACAGTAAACCAAAATTGGTTTATTAGTAAGGAAACGCCAATGGTTTTAGTGGAACGTACTCCACTGAAAAGTTTGAGAATGGCGTATAGTTCCTTTTAGCATAAATACGTCCAGATAGGAGTTAATTTCAGTATTAATTTCGTTGCACAAATCGTGTTTTACGAGAAATTCTGATGAAGAATTATGTATCAGGATGTTGAATGGTCCATTAAATCTGAAAAAGTGAACATAGATAACTTTCCTAACTTTTCTGGGAAATTTTAACTTTTTTATTTTATCGGGAGAAACGAGGCAACGTTGGAATGCTCATACAGCGTCGAAACACCACACAGGCTTTTTAAGCCCCATTATTCGATGCCGCGATTATTCGAACGTGAGTTCAAATTATCGCGTCAAACGCAGTGCGGCCTGCGTTAAACCCATATTAGCGCCTGCAAGACCGTAGGAATACTTCACGCATTGCGCCAAACAGTGCGGTCGGCACGACACGATATTAGCGCCTACAAGACTGCATGAATACTTCTTGCATTGCATGCACTGCACGGTGCCCGCTGTAATCGTTGTAATTGAAGCACTGTGTGCAGAAAGGGCATTTCTTTATATTGGTGTCTCAGAATCCTTGCTTACGTTTCATATATTGTAATCTAAGCAAATGCATGGAGTTCTCTGAAACCTTACTGAATTTTCTTCATAGTTTCGACATAATAAAGATGAGGAAAAAGTATACCGTAACACATAATTGTATGGTTGATGAAGTAATTTGTTAGCTTGGATGCATTTTGGGCTTAGCCCATCTTCAGCAAGCAGTTACAAACACAAAACACAGCTAAACAAGTAAATTAGAATAACAAATTGTTCACCGGTGCCGTAGTATCCTTTTTGAAGCGGACATCTAAAAAAATGCTTGCGCAGATTGTGAAGTTAGGAGTGCATTTCAGAGTTTGCCGATGGCTCATCGTGATTTTGAGACATTATTTATAGGGAACTACTCTTATTTTCTCTAGTAAAAGTTTGCAACAGGTCTCAGTTAAACTCGACCCATCGTGCGGCGTCAAGTCTATGCCAGTGATAGGGAAATGCAGCTGAAAGTGTGGGTTTGGAGACAATCTGTATACGCAGGCGCCGATATTTGTTTCCATTTACGGCGGGCGTAACGCGATACCTTTCCGAGCACGGGTATGGGCATATTACCGCTAGCTAGATTGAATGCGCATCATACTGTGAAGATGAGTCGACCGCGCTCCCTTCCCTGGCTTGCGCGACGCTAAAGTCGCTGCCAAACTAGGACTCCGCGTCATTCCTCTTGACAGTCTCTGCTCGGTTTTTACTACAATTTTATTGTAAATATGTATCTTAATTGCAGCAATGGAGAATTCGCATGCAAATTTTTCATTGCTTCATCTGAAAGTGCTTAAAAATCTGATTTCGCAGTATTTTGTATACCTATTTTTTGATATGGGAAATAAAGTAAAAACAGATTTAAAAGTGAGAAAATGCACCGCCTAGTGACGTCATCTGGCGTTCTTTCCCATTTAAACACATGTATTTTAGCAGATTAGATCATTTTGTCATATCTTCTCCAATAATTGTTCAACTCATGAACCAAAGGTATCCTCGTGATCAGCTCACTTGGTAGCGTCCAATCAATTACGGAATTCATCGAATTTCAAACACCTGCAAATTCTCCACTCAGAAACTCGGACGATGTTTAAAGAATGCATAAATTCTGAAACTTGATGCGCGTAAAATTAATTTTGGTTCAGTAAAAAGAAAAGAGAACAAACGAAAATATCGCATCGAAAGTTTTGTGATTTTACATTAAATCATTCCGGTAATTTCCCGGAAGGTCTTCAAAAAAATTGTGTGACTTTTTTTTAAAAAAAAAAATGATTAAAAATAAATCATGAGTTGAGATGTGCAACTTCGCGTTATCGGAGATAAGAACATTTTCCCCCGGGTGCTGGCGTCGATATTCGATTTCATTCACGGCAGGCGTGACGAGATAACTCTTCGACCACCGGTGTAGGCATATTGCCGCTAACGGAGTGGAAGGCGCGTCACACTGCGCAGATGACTTCTTTTTCTCTACAATATATTATGTTGAGGATATTGATAGTTCAATAGAAGTTTTTGGTGTGAGTCTTGCTTGTGCCTTAGTGATTGTTTATTAGTTGATTTTAATGAATTGATTTTTCAACATTAATGTGTCTCAACTGCAGCAAGAGAATTTTTAAGCGTCCTCAATGAATTTATTTCCATATGTGTGCGTCACTTATTTTATGGGTTATCACGTGGGATCAAATCGTGCAGGGTTTCTACTGATCAGTTAGAGTGGGCCTTCCATCGACATATATTTTGTCTTTAACAGCGTGTAGTTTATTAAGTAACCTTGCCGTAGTTAGGGGTTCATTTCAACAACCAGCATGAGAGCGGTGTCAGTAACCCTCTCGAAAAGTTCAAAAAGAAGAAAAGGGTGAAGAGATAGATAAAAGAAAGGTCTTTTAACATTAATAACAATGAATTTTTTATTAAGTGCATACTTTGTTTAAAGAGCGCTCTTTAGGAAACATGCTTCTGCTTTTTATACGAGCACTGGTACTCTTACATCTCGGTCTTGGTGGCGGAACTATATTTTTTCTTTAATTACAACTCTCATCATTTGAGTCTCAGGCTTCACGGAAAGTGCTTGCGCTTGCACGTGGCAAGGAAGGAAGAATTGGACTGCATTTTGCAATTAGAAACTACAATTGCTTGCTCAGTTTAGAAACAACGTATGTACAGTTAGTTCCCAAACGCACATAGGTTTTTTTACGGATGAGCAAGAATGATCCGTGGCGGAAATAAGCAAGCACCAACAAATCGAACAAGTTTTACTAAAATACTGATTTTACTATACTTTTTTTTGCAGAGCTTGGATCCATTACACTTTGCAGCACATTTCAACTGCTTATACTGAAAAGAAACTTCCTTCATAAAACCTGAGTTAAAATCGAAAGTATGGGACCCAAGTAGGAGTGATCACGATAAGTTGCGATTAATTTGATCGGATACCTAATGTATCGCGATTTTATAGACGGCGATTCATTTCAAAATGATTGGATAAGAAATTGCAATGAATCGGGATCAAGCACGATTTTATAAGGATGAAATTGCGACAAGATCGAGGATAATCGCCCAGATGTTGATGATCCTAGCGATTGTATCACCAAAGAATCGTTAGGAAACCGCAACTTAATTTCAAAATATCGCGATTTTCTCGTTGAAAATTGATACTTCGGGAACGCAACAGTTAACCGTGTGATCCGACTAATTGAATGCAATATTTTGCGTTTTCATTCAGCTTTATATTAGGATTCTCAAAACTGATTGCTCGGGAGGGCACAGTTGAAGTGTGGTTTTGGGCATAATGGATCCATGTTTTGCCATTTTAAAGTGAACACTGTAATTTATCTAAATTTATTCGCTATCCGAACGTTTAAAATGAATAAACAATTTAAAAAGTCGAAACCTCTCAATCGTAAAATAATTGAATCAGTGAGAACGAATACACACCAACTCGGAAAAATGAAAATAATCAAGACATACACAAAACTGCACAGTATATGAAGAATTTAGTCCAAGAAAAAGATTTTCGGTGCCAAAAGACTAGTACAACAAGGCACTTTAAAGGTCCAAGATGGAACAGATGCGCTAACTGCAATGCCCTTTGTATGTAAAAACTGACTATCTTCAATGAAAATGTAACATTTTCGAATTATCGAGTTGGTATGTTTTTGTTCTCACTGATTCAATTAATAATTATTATAATTAATTGATTAAAATAAATATTTTACGATTTATACAAGTGAATGGTTTCAAGTTTTTAAATATTTTACCAATTTTAACGTTAACTGTGTAGTGGCTTAAACTCCTATTAGAAATGTTCATCTCATCTCAACATTTCTACTACTGAAGTAGAATCACCCAAATGAAGGAAATTGACAAGAGTCTAAGTAAATTCCAGACGAAAACACAAAAAAATGACACAGAAAAAGTCCGTGCAAATGCAAACCAACATTTGCAAGTTCAGGACGAATGTCGAATTGTTCGTTTGAAGAAGGAAGAATTTTGTCTAATGGTCACTCTAATATCAGAGCTTCCATTGAATGCAAGTTAAATCGCTCCTTTGAGCTCTGCGCTTGCTATTCAGTCAACGAATTCACCAACACACACCCAAAGAGCACATTAATGACCTTCATGGAAAGTTTACGGCCGAAGTTTTATTTTATCGCTCTTATTGAGTTGAATAAAACTCGTAAGAAAAATCAATTCCTCTAGCGGAAGCGACGCATTTGTGAACAACAGAATAAAGATACCGATTGTTGGACTTTTTGGCGAGTGCTGATCTACCAGTGTAGAGCTCCTTTAATGCTGATGATGCTAAACTTCCCTCCCAGCATTGCCATCGTCGCCATTCACGTAATATTTTTCTCCGCGAAGCTGGAGCGAAAACAAACAGAGGGTCGAAAGTGCGAAAATAGTCGCTCGTTTTTTTACACGTGATTATTTAAAAAAGACATGCAAGTGCGGGGCTGCATAACTTTACTCAACATTGGATGTAAAAATAAAGTAAAAAACTTCCGGTGTGTAGCCAACCTCTGTTCAGTGCAATTCAATGTACTTATGGCTTGAAAGTTAGTTCCGTATAAATATAAAATTTCCGGAGAAAATTATTTTATTTGAAATATCTCGGTGTTATGATTTATTTTTATGATTGTCGTAACCATTGTGCTGGGTCGCGTTATTGGTGTACGAGGTGAGGTAGCATTGTCTATACCGTGCATCCAAGGATAGAGCAAATCTATTTTTACTCATAGTTAAACTCTTACTTTGCTACGTTTTCTTACTGCCGCACCCGGGACAAACACTGAACGGCGAGTATCTGCATTTTGTCAAATTTTCCTTGATTAGATTTTAATTTTTGGAAAAAACTGGGATTACTTTTCCTTGAGATCTTCACTCATCATATAGGCTCCCTGGCCCCCCAAATTTTATTCTTTGTGAAACTTCGATCCACATATCTATTGAACCGATTTTCATTATTTTTAAACCATAGTTATGAAAGAATCTCCAGATAAAGGCCCGTCTATTCATTACGTAACGTACTGTTTCGGCATTTTTACCCCCTCCCCAGTTGTAATGATTTTGTGACATAGGTCCCTATCCTTTGACACGTCAAAAAAATGGCGTAATGCCCTACTATAGCCCCCCCTACTCCCGGGAATTTTACCTTTTATGGACGGCCCCTAAGCCTGTTTCTTAAAATTTCTGAGACTTTTAAATTTTAAATTAAAAAAACCTAAAAAAATTTTAAATTTCTGAGATATATGGTTTAATTTCTTTCTTGACAAGTAGTGAATTTTCTATTCAAACAACGTGAATTATCATACTTTATGATAACTCATCTAGGAATCTACGAGACCGATTTTCATGATTTCTCCGGATTTCGACAGGTGATAACCTTTAAATGAGACCGCCGATGAAAATTAAATGAGAAAGCCATCCTTTGAGAGCGCGAAGCATCCTGTCAAGGATTGGTCCGCACAGTGGTCAGGAGGCGTCCCTTAAGTGTTGAGCAATCCCTCTTCCACATAATATACATATATCCACACACAAAGTATATTGCAGAGCGGACAAAATTTTTGAAGAAAAATTTTCACGATTTTTTCGGGAAGAATCGTCATTCACCGAAGGACTTTTGACAATGTTCAATGTCTGCTCAACGTGGCAGTCTTCTGCCGCGGTAAGGAAGAACGTCGTATGTGCCTCCAGACGTTGCCATATTTCCTTCGATGAAAAGCGAATTCAGTGGGAAAATGGTGACTATTTTTACTCAATTTTTTCCGACAATTTTGTTAGCAATTTAATCTAACGGATCTGAAAATTTCAAGACAAAATGTGCATAACTTTCATCAAAAATACATGTTTTACGCAGGAAATGTTGGCAACGTCTGGAGGCACCTACGACGTTCTTCCTTACCGCGGCAGAAGACTGCCACGTTGAGCAGACATTGAACATTGTCAAAAGTCCTTCGATGAATGACGATTTTTCCTGAAAAAATTGTAAATATTTTTCTTCAAAAATGTTGTCCGCTCTGCAATATACTCTGTGTGTGGATAGGTGTATGTTAAGTGCCTCCAGACGTTCAAAAACGTCGACGAAAAATCGTCATTCATCGAAGGACTTTTCACAATGTTCAACGTCTGCTCAACGCGGCAGTCCTCTGCCATGGTAAGGAAGAACGTCGTATGTGCCTCCGGACGTTGCCATATTTCCTTCGATAAAAAGCGAATTCAGTGGGAAAATTGTGACTATTTTTCTACAGTCTTTTCAGACAATTTTGTTAGCAATTTAATCTAACGGATCTGAAAATGTCGAGAAAAAATGTGCATAATTTTCCTCACGAATACATATTTCACGCAGGAAATTTCGGCAACTTCCAAATGTTTATACTGCTTCCTTCCCCAGCACGGCAGTATCGTCGCCTTGAATAATATTATGAAAGTATGACAAGCAGATCAGGTTTTTCCGCGAGATTCCATCGCCCGAACGGAGATCCATACGCGAGGTTACGAACCAAATTTCAACAGAGAAAATAACGCTGCTCCCCCTCGGAAAAAAAAAACAAAAAAACAGGCAACTCCAACATAAACCTCTCGCAGATTTGCTGTTTCCGCCGAACACGGAGGAACACATCTCCCGCCGCACAGTGGATCGAGTCAATCAGAGAGGTTGGACATTAAATTTTTACTGAAACTGCAAATTTTGATGTTGATTTAGTCTTAAAATTTTAAGAGGTGCCTCCAGAAGAAAATTTTACGAGGAAACCAATGGGACCACTTTTAAAACCTCAAAATGGAGATGTTGCATGTGTGAGGAATTTGCGATTTGACTGTTGATTCTTACGTAAAAGTTCGGGAGAAACACGATGGTGCCACTGGTTTTCTCTGAAATCAACTCCCAAGCTCAAAAACAGCTCTCAAGTTGAGGCCAAAATGGAGGGGATACTCCATCCTACCCTGAGAGTCCACCTCTACATCAAAACAAACTCTCCGTGCAAAGATGGGGAGCAAATACATTAACAGGGTTGCCGTGTTTTCAGTTTTGGAGGTCCCAAATAAAGTGGCAACCCTGTCAATGTATTTGCTCCCTATCTTTGCATGGAGAGTTTGTCTTGATGTAGAGGTGGACTCTCAGGGTAGCGTGGGATATCCCCTCCATTTTGGCCTCAACTTGAGAGCTGTTTTTGAGCTTGAGAGTTGATTTCAGAGAAAACCAGTGGCACCATCGTATTTCTCGCTAACTTTTACATAAGAATCAACAGTCAAATCGCAAATTCCTCACACATGCAACATCTCCATTGTGTATAAGCGGAGATATAAGCTTTTAAAGTTTCCAATTTTCGTCCGAGCTCTCCCATTGACTCGCTGCACTGTGCGCCGTGCGAGCATATGAGGCACATCGCCATAAGTCGACGGTTTAGCGGATTCGGGAAAGCCCTGGAAGTTTCCCGCTTGGCTGGGTGCGCGGCTGCATCAGCAGTCCTATCTCCTTTTTTAAGAGGCTTAGCGCCGGTTTCAATTTGCTCAAGATTCGATTGGAAAATTCTTCCCTCAAGGTTACGCGCACCGGGAGGCCCTGCCTCGATATTAATTACGCCGAAAGTGAGTGTGGTTTGTGGGTGTCTAATAGGACGAGACAGTTCGCCCGGCGCGGCGACTCGGATCAGTGGCGAGGCGTGAACGATCGATTATCGATATTCTCCCGCTCGGAGGAATGGTAAAGAATCGATTATTTGCGCTTGCCTTCTTTATCGATCCTTTTTCACGCGTTTAAATGGCGGATTCATCGATGTATCGCAAAGCGCGCCACGCCACTGACTCGGCTCAGACCCGAGGCGGAAAAATGGGCAAGCGTGTGGAGAGGGGGGGAGGAGAGGCTGGGACTAGTGGGAGGAGGGGAGGGGAGGCTGGGACTTGTGGGAAGAGGGCGGGGGAGTTAGGAGTTAGGTGACAGTTACGAAAAGAGGGGATTGAATCCTGGCAATACGGTTTTCGATGTAGCGATCCTGCCCCAGTAACGTTATTTCACCAAAACCCCTGGGCGGGGGGAGGGTGACCTGACGTGACCTCTAACATGATACGTAAGTAAAAAAATGAATTGTTTGATGAGGGTGTATGATGATGACTTAGTTTATGTTAATTTTACTGATGTGAGTTAAATAGTTAAATATAAAAATAGGCATGTATTTAAAATACCCGATAAGATTTTTCAAAAATCAAATTTTCAGCAATTTGATCAGTTTTTCTCGTTTACACTTAGGACTTCTGAAACGCAGGAGGGGGAAATTCGCCGCTCCCCCCTCAAATAACAGTTGTTGATGAGACACTGAGACAGCCTTTCTCGATGCATGTGTTCTTAAATGATAGAAGGAACCTCAGACTAAAAAAACTCAATATCGATACCAAAGTTTTCGAATCATCGCAAAGTTCTGTAGTTTGCTTAAGTTTAGTGGTCTTGTCTGATTTTTGGACTCGAGTTTCTACCGGATTTGTTTTTTTACTGCTCAAGCTGATATGCCTAAAACTGTCAAGGACTAATATTCACAATAGTCCTTAATATTAAATATATTATCGGGAAGAATTTTGCAAAATTTCGCAACACAAGAAAGCCGTATGATCCATCAAATTGCCAAATTTCCCAAGGCAAATCACGAATTTCTACGACAATTCGTGAATATCTCTCTCCCGATTTTTCAGAGGCTTTCGTTCGTAATTTGAAATGAAAAGTCTGAAAATTTCAAGGAAAATTTTTTCAGTAAGTTGAAATTTTTTAGCCAACGCGCGTTAAAAATCAACAAAAAGCTGTAAATCTCAATACAGAGGGAAGAAGCTCACATGAGCACATTTTTACCGTCTTACGACTCGTGCATCCACTGCAATCAGTTTGTAAAAAATTTCGTAACTTTCCTTAAAAATGAATCTTTTCTGAGATGAAAAAGCTCACATGAGCACAGTTTTACTGTCTTACGACTCGTGCGTCAATTGCAACCTTGTAAAAATTTTCGTAACTTTCCTTAAACATGAATATTTTCTGAGATGAAATTCGGCAACATTCGCACGGCATCTTTACTTAGCACGGCAGAATAGGTTTCACTAATCCTGTGTGTCGAAAGAACTCACAAACGCACCATGCATGGACTCACCACTCACCAGCCAGGATAAGAATGAAAGCACCTCAAAACATGTTTCCCCATTAAAAGTTTATCAAGAATAGAGCAGACGTAATTTTCCGAGACCTAGCTCGTAAGCAAAAAATTAATGTTTTGAGTCTGCATCAGGAACGGTCAATTAAAACTTTCTGCTCACGGAATGAACCGAATTTAACGTGAGTAAAAGTGTGGGCGGAGGGGAAATTTATACGTTCAGCGGAAAACCCGAGTCGCGTTCTCTGGAAACTCTCACTCCTTTCCTCTTACATATTAGTCGTAGACTGCCGTGCTAAGGAAGAACGCCGTATGAGCCTTCAGACGTTGTCATATTTCCTTCAATAAAATTTGAATTTACCGAGAGAATTTTGAATATTTTTCTTTCAATTTTTCAGACAAACCCGAGTCGCGTTTTCTGGAAACTCTCACTCCTTTCCGCTTACATATTGGTCGTAGACTGCCGTGCTAAGGAAGAACGCCGTATGAGCCTTCAGACGTTGTCATATTTCCTTCAATAAAATTTGAATTTACCGAGAGAATTTTGAATATGTTTCTTTCAATTTTTCAGACAAACCCGAGTCGCGTTCTCTGGAAACTCTCACTCCTTTCCGCTTACATATTGGTCGTAGACTGCCGTGCTAAGGAAGAACGCCGTATGAGCCTTCAGACGTTGTCATATTTCCTTCAATAAAATTTGAATTTACCGAGAGAATTTTGAATATTTTTCTTTCAATTTTTCAGACAATTTTTTTCGCATTTTAATCTAAAATATCTGAAAATTGCAAGGCAAAATATGCATCACTTTCCTTAGAAATACATGTAATATCCAGGGAAATTTGGCTACTCTCGAGTGTTCTTACACGGCGTTCTTCCTTACACGGCAGTAGACACGAGGGGGAAAAAATCAAGGATAACCTTTAAGGTGATTCGATGGACGCTATATTTCGTGTCAGAACGACATGCAATATATCGCATCGATTAGTTCCATTTTTTCAGTTTCTCGTCATTTTTCTTGAATTTTGAGATCGCAGTTCTGCTGTTAGGAGACTAAAAAATTCACTTACCAATTTTGACAAACAAATTCAACGTAATAAAAGCAGAATTTTTTTAGAGGAAAAATATCGCATTCAATACTGATATCGAAATTGTACTCGAATGCTATATTTGTCCTCTAACAAAACCCCGCCTTTATACGTTGAATTCGTTTGTTAAAATTGGTATGTGAATTCTTTAGTCTCCTGGCAACAGAATTTCGATCTCAAAATACAAGAAAAATGACGAGTAGCTTGAAAAATGAGACCAATCGATGCGACATATCGCACGTCGTTCCGACACAAAATATGGCGTTCATTGAATCACCGTAATACCTTTTCAGTATTTAATGAAAATGAGACACTGGGAAACTTTGGCTGTTTGACGAGCATCATCATTGAATGGAGCTCTATTACGTGGAAGGGATTTGCAATTTACTTAAATCAAGCAAGTATACTTAAGTATTCACGTTGATTGGTCTTATAATTCAAAAGAAAACAAGATTCTATCAATATGCTATCATGTGATATCTTAGTCAGTCTTGGGGACCAATACGCCATGACATCAGTGGCGAGGAGCGATTTGCAATGTATCGATTGATCTGCCATTTAAACCTATGGAAAAGGATCGATAGACGGGATATTCGCAAAGGACACCTTAATAATCGATTCTTTCTCGTAGCTTTAAACGGGAACATATGGATATTTGATCATTCTCGCCTCGCCAGTGCATGACACGCTGATACCAAGTTGGTTTAGTATCGCCGTGATAATATGATATCATACTAATAGGGTAAAAATATGATGATCATGTTTAAAACGTTAGTTTCCAATTGACTAAAACTGGCCGCTTCAGAATATATCCCGACGTCATAATATAATATCTTTCTGTTTAATCCACTGAAGTTGATGTTGGTGACGTTCAATGGAGCCTAGAGATACTAAAATATTTGCTAAAACCATTTCAAACTCTGTGTAACACACTTTGCATAATCACTGAATTGAAGGATAACTGAGTCTCCTGACTTGTTTGTCACGGCAATGAAAAACTATAACACGTGACGCTGCTTTGTTGCTCAAACTAAATAACCATGAAATGAAAGAAAACTTAGTTTCTTTGTTTTCATTCGACTCTCTCGAATCAGATAACGTGGTGTCAAGAAGGGGCGTAATTCCGAGATAAATTGTTGCAATCTAGACATTAACTAATTCACAAGAGGGTTGAAAGGAACGGCCAGGCCTAGGCTTGCGGATATGTATGGAAGATATTTGGATGGAATTTCTTTTTGAGTGAAATTTGAAAATAAATATAAACCTCATGAAAAATTCCTCCGAATGTCATAAAACACCGAGAAATAGATGATTGTTTTCTTATCTTTATTCTTCTCCTCGGTCTCACCAACAAGGAACAAAACGTGCCAAAACATTGCAATTTTTCCGAGCAATTTTACATAGTTTCTAGTCACACTTCCTGGCGAGAGAGCTCGAAACTTCCAACCGTTGCCGAGTTACATCGCAGTTTAATTATTTCATACTCTGAGCGCAGCAGATAAAAACTTCAAATAGCTTCTTCTTGAAATATCAGTTTTAACCCTTTACTCATTTTCTCGGAGTAATATTAATTCATTTGGTTTTACACTTTTTGATTATTTTCTTCAAACGCTCCTTCATGGTGTGGTATCAATTACTCACATTTGAGTCTCTGTGGACCACAGCCCTATTTTCCGTGGACGCTCAAACATCGACGGTAAAACTTCTAAGCCTTCCCTGCTAAAAATGGTGAGTACAAATGAGTAGAAAATCAAAGTCATATGAATAGAATTTGAATTCATATGAATAGAATTTCAACTCATATGAATAGAATTTCAACTTATATGAAAAGAATTTAACTCATATGAGCAGAATTTCTCTATTCACTTTTCGCCGACTCATATGACTGGAGATTCCAACTCATATGACTAAAGATTTCAACTCATATGAGTTCAGCGTTGAATCTACCGTGTCCGATATCTCAGAAACTAGTCACCGCATCAAAAAAATTATAAGAACAAAATGTTCTTATTTTTCAAATTTACATACTATGTCGGTGTCTCCTCGTCAAAAACACCTCTTCTGAAAAATGAAAAAAATTGAATTCATATGAGTTGAACTTTTCTACTCTTATGAGAAGAATATTCTAGTGATATGAGTAAGATTTCTACTCATGTAAGTAGGAAATTCTACTTATATGAATCGGCGAATTCTGAATAGCCTACTCATCATTTTTAGCAGGGAACTCGGTTTGCGACGTTGCAGACACCCTGTCATACTTCACTTTTTAAATGGAAATCTACTCATTGTCAATTCATTAAAATTTCCGTGATTTTTCCTCTCTATATGAGAAGAAAATTATGCGCAAACCTCACATGTTCTGCTGTGCTAAGGAAAAACGCCGTATGAGCCTTCAAACGTTGCCATATATCCTTTAATAACCAACGAATTTACCGGGGGAATTCTGAATAATTTTCTCCCAATTTTTTAGAGAATTTCATTCATAATTAATTCGAAAATATCGAAAATTTTTAAGGAAAACTACGCATAACATTCTTCATAAATACATGTTTTATTCGGGGAAATTTGGCAACTCTCGAATGTTCATACGGCGTTCTTATTAAGCACGGTAGCACGGTTAGCTCTCCTTCAAAAATGTAAAATAGGAGCGGAGATTTTAAAACACCGCAAACAATATACGTGGTTTGGGAGTTTAACCGCCGATATAAGATCTATTTTACAAATAATAAAGTCTCTCATAAAGTCAACTTATGGACGACGTAAACTTGTTTGCCTTTTTTCCGGTTTGGAAACAATTCACCATACGAATTGGAACATTTAAATTTGTGTTGTTATACCCATAAGTGCATCACGTTTTCAGGGCCGGATTAATCAACTTGCCGCTCATGCGCTCTTTAGTTTGCCGCCTCCTTCTCACTCGTTTTGAAACATCAATAAGAACCATAAAATAGACCCATAAAATAGACGTGCCAAAGAGAGGAGGGTGCATGAGACGCTTTTACTCGTATTGGGCACATTTCTTGTGAAAGCCCTGTCAACACCGGCAAAAGTTCACGGAACTTTACGCGAAAGTTCAGTTTCGTAAACCTGCACCGTGTTTGGCGCAATGCGGGAGGTATTTCTGCAGTCTTGCAGGCGCTATGCATTTCTCGCCGACCACTGCTGACCGCACTGTGTTTGACGCAATGCAAGAAGTATTCATGCAGTCTTGTAGGCGCCAATATGTGTTATTACATGCTAACCGCCGCGGCGAGGGCTTCTCCTTTTCATCTCAAGTCCTCGACGTCATCATTGCTCTCTGCGCCGCTCCAGGCGAAATTGCATGTTTGGTTTCTCTCTTAACTCGAATTATTGAGGCTACTAGTTCCAAAGTGTACCATGTCCATAAAAGTGGTTCGTCATAAAACGCAAAAAACTGTTTTGAGTACTGCACGTTTTGCTGCGAACTACCTTTTTAATGCTGCCAATTAAAAAGAATTTTGTCTGTTTTGGCATACGATTAAATTATTTTCTGATTCTTTTCTTATGTCTGATTGAAAATCTACTCCCAACTCAATTTAGACCAAAATGGACATTGTACACTTTAGAACTAGTACCCTTAATTAAAAGTGTTGTTTCCTGTATCACCAAAATACGACAATATTAGAAATTGCTATATTTTTTCTCTCTGGAACCAGGAGATTTTGTTGCCTTTTCTCGTTCGTATTTTTTTTTTTTTTAATCCGATTTTGCTTTCTTTGAAACCTACATTTATAACAAATTTGCAAAATTTGCAGCGATGGATCGCGGTCCATGTGGCCACCCCCTAAATCTGGCCCTGCACGATTTTAAGACGATTCAGTGGGTACTGAGCCCCACCAAGTATCTCATCCGTCTCACTATATGACAACCCTCCAAGCGTTGGTGACAGTTTCAACTCATCCACTTTTTATCTAAAGATGAAAATGAAAACTCGCGGGCATTCCGAATCTTCTGTCACCCGCTTTTTCATCCCTCCCACCCGACCGCCTTGCTCAAATCCCAGTTTTTCCTTCAAACACTCTCATCCCGAATTATTGTCAAATAATCCGCGGTATTCTGAGGCTTGTCCAAGGGCTTCTAGACCCTCAAGACTGCAATTAAGAATGAAACATAGCTGCTCCTGGTGAGGTTGGTGTTACTTCACACATTATCTTGTATCTGACCAAGCGAGCGAGACCTTTTTAATGCATGGCCCGTTTCTACTATTGTACAAAAACCACTGTGATAAAATCTGCCGAGAAAGGATAACGAGGGAGAAAAAATTGTGTGACTTTAAATTATGAATACTTTCTGCTGTCGACCCTGTGCCATATTTCCTTCGATAAATCGCGAATTTAGTGGGAAAATTGTGACTTTTTTCCTCAAACTTTTCAGATAGTTTTGTTCGCAATATAATTTTTAATACGTTACAGCGTCATTCCAGCTTTCCTATGAAAAATTTCGAAAAACTAAAAATATCAGCTCTAGTATCATACGAGATCCCGGTCATCAAAATGTAGGGCTCAGGTTTTTCATCGTTTTTTTTTAAAAATTTTTGTTGTAACATTTCCGACTGAAAATGACTCAGTTTTGAGTCGAAAAGTCTCGGTTTCTTTTAATTGTGTATTTTAGCCTTACTTCCCCCCCCCCTTGTTTTTCCACTATTATCATTGTCTCGGGCTGCTCTATGGAACTTTATATCTATTACATAACCGTAGAATGCGGCAAAGATGCTGACTCATTTTTGCCAAAATTGTGAGTTGGGCGGTATTGTCTCTCAGCCCTTGATATGCAAGTGTTCCAAAACAGGAACAGGAAGTGCATAAAAATTTGAAAAACAGATGAGAAAAAGATTGGCGCATCTGAATAATTTACTCTGAATCATATGCAGGAGTGCCCTGATGTAGTCGCTTATTTCTCATCTTTTCTTTCCACTGGCACAGTGTGCTTTGCACAATTTATGAGGGACGAAGTGCCAAAGGAGGCAACAACGTTCTGACTATCAAAATGGGATTCACTTATCGCTTGCGGGGTCTTAACATTGTTGTCGCACTCGCACGCTGTCTTTCAAGCTATATTTTCTTGTTCTTGAAGGAGTTCCTATTTTAGAATGGTGGTTTTCCTGCGAGATGGCAAAAACGAGCAGTACTCTTGGGCGGTTTCACGATAACTTGAATAGTTTTGTCGCCGTAACAGACAACACATTTTTCGGTCATATTTCTAGTAGTAATGATAATTACTCGAATTTTTTCGCATTAATCTCCGAAGGGTTACGTATCATAACGCTTTCTAATGATTTATTGCTCTACTTTTCAATTAATACTAGATGTAAATTCCGAAAATGTGCCGTCTGTTACGCGGTAAAAAGTCAGCGTAACGGACAGCACATTTTCGGCCATTTATACATTAGTAGCAAAAGTATCAAAGGAATCCCAAGTCATTCATGACGTAATTTCGGCAAAAGTAGGGCTCGTTATTTGTTACGTACTCTGAAAGGGGTCGAATTATGCGACCTGTGACAGGGCCCCGTGAACTTAGTTTTTCAGAAAAATAAATCCAGTGGCGTCTTTTTCTAACAGAGCAACGAGGTAGAATTGTTTTATTCATCAGATTGTATAAATAATTCCAAAATTGAAGATATCAAAAGTGACACGTCTGCTTGCCAGATCTGCGCGTCTTCGTCGCTAGAAAGCGACCCTGGTAGCAAAGCAATTTTTACCATCCTCTACAAAAACTTTGTGTGCAACACACCCTTTAAAAAGTATCGCAAATGAGGAAACTCAGCGATATTTTTATTACTTCGAGAGGGACACATTTAAGTTTGAAAAATTACATGGAAGCTCACGACAAAAATAACCTTTGCATGAGAATATTAGGGGGGCGTTAAAGTATGAAGCATGGGGTTCACTGTTTTCAAGAAGTTTCTTTTTCTCATAAGAGTATCACCTGAAATAATTTACCTTTTCTCAAGTGGCACTTCTTTTTATCCGTAGGTGCTACATTACGGACGCCCTTGTTAAAAGTTTATATAAACGCGGTCGAAGCATTGGAAATTGAAATCGTGGAGCGATAATTTTTCTAATGAGAATACACAGCTGATTTCCCAACTGAATGTACTGAAAAAAAAATTACCACTCCCATTATGTAATGTGTCCCATTGGCCCTGATAGAAATAAGAATACATGTGTCGCAGGCAAATAGTAAAATCAGGCATTTCGTCAAAGGCCTAGGCAAATAGTGAAATACTCTAGCTGAGGTTGAAATTCTGATTCTTTTCCTAATTTTAGACAAAATCATTAATTGACCCCGTAAGAACAAATTCTCAGTAATAATGTGCAAGACAAAATAGTATTTTAAACGATTTTTAGCTCCTGAATAGACACTTATCTTGAACTTTTCAGCATGTCAGAGAATACAGCATTTTTAGAATTTCAACATTTAAAAATATGAGAAGCAATTTAAGAGGAAGAGACAAAAAGAGTTTGTAGGTCTGATGAGCTATTTTTCCACAAATATTGAAAACTCGAGAGCTCTCCGTCATAAATTCACAAAATTTTGTAAGCAACCAAAATTTAGCCATCTGCCTAGGCATTTGGCATGATGCCTGATTTCACTATTTGCTTACGACACATGCATGATAGGGCCTACGTAGCTTTGTCTCGCTGGAGATAGTTTCGTTTTTATTTAATTACGTCCAAGTTGCACATATGGAGGCTGCAAATAAAATTATCTTTTTTAGATCTCACGATGGCCAGAGATGCAATCCTGGGTCATCGAATATGACCTAAATTCCATCGCCTCTTGGTGACGTGTAAGAAACGGCTTAACATTTTCTGCATCCACGAGTTCGTCTAATGAAACTTCGCGTTTACAGAAAATGTTAAAGTCTAATTGAGTTGGAAATAACTAACGCTCGAACTTTTCTTGGGTTGCTGATTTTTCGCAAAAAGTTCTCAAGGTCTCGCCGTCGGAGGAGAGACACTTTCGTATAGCCTACTCAGTATAGATTTCCTATCTAAAAATTAAACTTACATTTTTAAATTGAACTTAATAGATTGAAAGGCCTAACAACACAGTAGTCAACTTTGGCGTGCAGGGTCTCTGGCAAGAATGGGCAATAATGGTGGGCCTGATTCCAAGAAATTGAGACGGTGGGTGCAGAAAGGTCATTTTCTGGTTGCGGTGTTTCAGAATACCCACTACTAATTCATACTTTAGAAAGGTAACTATTCAGTGAATTTTCTGAAATTTTTAGTTATCAATATTATAAAATTATGAAGAAAATTCAGTAAAGCTTCAGAGAATTCCATGTATTTGCTTCGATTACAATGTATGAAACGTAAGCAAGGATTCTGAGACACCGACATTAAGGAATGCCCTTTCTGCACCCAGCGCTTCAATTACAACGATTAAAGCGCGCAACGTGCAGTGCATGCAATGCAAGAGGTATTCATGCAGTCTTGTAGGCGCTAATATCGTGTCGCGCCAACCGCACTGTTTGCCGCAATGCGTGAAGTATTTTTACGGTCTTGCAGGCGTTAATAGGTGTTTAACGCCGGCCGCACTGCGGATAATTTGAACTCACGTTAAAATTCGACCGGCAATGAATCACTGCACAAAATGCAAATTCGAGCATCATGATATTTGTATTTTTATCAAAATGTCACGTAAAACAGGATGCATACAACGGAAAGTGCGGAAAGCAACTCCCAAACGAGATATATTAACGTTTCATTCAAATCTCCCGCATATAGGAAAAAAATAATGAACTGCTGGAGTTAAATCACCCAATTTACTCACTAATCAGTACCATGGTAGTCTCTGCGGTATAAAATTATGATAAATTATTTGTTGCTCACACTTTGAACAACACAAGTGGGGAAGGAACATTGCTCATTGAGGATCCTGCCAAAACCGTTGTAGTGCGCGATTGGACTCCATAAGTTGACTATGGTTTTTCATGTGAGCGAGAAATTCAAAATTTTCGTAACCAGTGCCATAAAAAAAAGTTGATATTTTAATTGGACGTATTTCTGTCAAACGGAACTAAGCGCCAATTTGAGTTCCTTTTGAGGAATTTAGAATGCCGGATAGCGCGTTCTGTCAAACTGAACTAAGCGTCATGGAAAAGCATTATTGCGAGTATAGGATGGAATGAGCTCGACGTTCGGTTTTGCCGCCAATCAAAGCCCGCCTCTACCTTCCTCCCCCTATGACGCTTAGTTCCGTTTGACAGAGATACGTCCAATTGTGAGTTAATTTCAGTGATTTTCGTTGCGTGAATATTAATATACGTGACGAGGGAACTTATGTTCCAATGCTTGCATTATCTAGTTATCCATTTCTGCTCAGATCTGCCTCAGATGACTTTTTCTCAGTGGTGTGGCGTGCTTTGCGATGTATCGATTGATCTGTCATTCAAACCTATGGAATAGGATCTATAAACAGGGTGTTCACCTCTACACCTTAATAATCGATTCTTTATCATAGCTTCAAACGGGGAAATATCAACAATCGAACATTCACGCCACGCCATTGTTCGTTACCAACTGTTTCCTTGCTGAGCAGTAGCTCATATTGGCCATACTGTTAACTTCAAGTAACTCTCCTTTTGTCCACCGTAACTCGGTTGATATTATTCCATTGTTGAAAATATCAGGGTGATAAAGCGATAGTTAAAGGAATAGACAAAGAAGACGAAGGGATACTTGAGCGATCCTATTGGTTGAAACGGGTGGTTTCGAGGGCAGGGTGCATGAATCCAGATCTTGCTATTTTGAGACTTACATGCTTAAATTTTCAAAATACATAGAACCCTTTGGCGGAAAGGAAGAGGGAAATCACATTTTTTGGTACATGAATGCTGTTTATAGCTGTACTATATACAGGGTGTTTCAGACCACCCGTACCAGGCCTTTTTCTCGGTTGGTATAGGTCGTACAAAGTCGGAGATCGCGGGGTTGAATAGGGAATTGACCCCAAGGAATCCGAATTTCGTGGTCCCGAAACCCCCCCCCACCCCCCCTTGGGGGGTAAAGGGGGGGTCACGATGCTAAAAGTCACGGTTCCCGACCGAATTGCGGATAGATCGCATCAGAATTGAAAAGCACGGAAAATTTCACGTGGAATTGACCCCTAAAAATCC
>NW_017564154.1:3574517-3680721 GCF_001854935.1 Bemisia tabaci
CGCCAAAAATTTCTCAGATTCCTCTTTGGTCGCAAAATTGACGTCGATTCTCCAGAAAAAGACGGTTTCCCATGTAATCGACCCCGAAGAGCTCAGGGAACATGAAATTTAGAGTCCTTGGGGTCGATTACATGAGAAACCATCTTTTTCTGGAGAATCGACGTCCATTTTGCGACCAAAGAGGAATCTGAGAAATTTTTGGCGGGGGCGAGGCCCCCTTCCTCAGGGGTTACTTTCTGCCGTTCAGGGGGGTCAATTAGAACTCTTAGGAGTCACTTAAGATGTAAATGTGTTCTGCTCCTCAATTTGGATGCAATCAATTTGCGATTCGGAAAGGAGCCCCGATTTTTAAAATTGGGCCACCCCCGTTTAACCCCAAAGGGGAGCTAGAGGAGCTTCGGGACCATGAAATTTGGATTTCTCGAGGTCGATCACCTGGGAAACCGTCTTTTTCTTGAGAATTTACGTCAATTTTGAGACCAAAGAGAAATTATGGAGGGGGGTACTGTCCCCCTCTTTAGGGGATCAAATTTGGGCCTTTGATGGTCCGATTTAGGATTTTTAGGGGTCAATTCCACGTGAAATTTTCCGTGCTTTTCAATTCTGATGCGATCTATCCGCAATTCGGTCGGGAACCGTGACTTTTAGCATCGTGACCCCCCCCTTTACCCCCCAAGGGGGGGTGGGGGGGTTTCGGGACCACGAAATTCGGATTCCTTGGGGTCAATTCCCTATTCAACCCCGCGATCTCCGACTTCGTACGACCTATACCAACCGAGAAAAAGGCCTGGTACGGGTGGTCTGAAACACTCTGTATGTAGTATTTCATTTTTTTCCAAAAACTGAGTTTGCTTGCATTGTACTCAAAATCCCTTAATTAATACTAACCGCGGCCTCAATTTTGCTCAAACGAAGCGGATTTCAGTTTTAATTAACATCACTCGGATTTTCTGGGGGCAAAATAGACTCCAAAGTGAAATCAACTCCATAGTTCACTCGAATTTTCTTATGAAATCAAACTGTGAAGGAATTTCGGTAGGATCAACTAAACTCCAAATACTCCAATTACATATGAACCGAACACAGTGAATGGTCGATATGAAACACCGTTCTAAGGTTCGTACCATTGAAAAAAATTTTAGGGGTAATTCTCTCAAATTCGTCTTTTCCCGAACGGAGGAACGTAACGCCATTCAAGGGTTGTTAATTGACTCAAAAAATTAATTTATTTTAATAAAATGTAACAGTCCTATGGAGATGTTGCATGTGTGAGGGATTTGCGATTGGACCATTGATTCTAAAGTAAAAGTTCGCGAGAAACACGATAGTGCCACTGGTTTTCTCTGGAATCAACTCCCAAGCTCAAAAAAAGCTCTCAAGTTGAGGCCAACATGGAGGGGATATCCCACGCTATCTTGAGAGTCCACGTCTACATCAAGACAAACTCTATATGCAAAGATAGGGAGCAAATACATTGACAGGGCTGCCACTTTAATTGGGGACTCCACAACTGAAAATACGGCAACCTTGCTAATGTATTTGCTCCCTACCTTCTATCATCTCTTTTACATTAAAATATGGACAAGGAGCCATTGTAGGGCAGACCTCACTTCTGCATTCATTTTTGCGAAAAAGAACATAAGAAGCCCTTTTTGCACATTAGCGGAAATTATAGATCATACCTACTGCAAAATGAACTTTGACAACTATTTCATTGCAAAATTGACGGAACCTACAATTATAATTCAAATAGAGTGTAAGTGCAGTTTACTTTTTTTTTTTTATGAAAAAGAACTTTTAGGTCCGATAATTGTTATAATGATTATTATATTCCCGTCTGACTCACTTTTTTTACATCCCTTAACACGATTTCGCAACCCTGGCGGTGGTGAAGCCCACCGTAATGAAAAAGAATCACAACGACCCCTTCAAAAAAGCTGCAATGAACCCGGGATCTTTCGCCCGACTTTTCCTTCAATCGGAACGAGGGGGACGAAATGAAATTTGGGCGGTGGGGCGTGAAGGTCAAAGCTGACCCCGAGAGCACAACGCACTAATCATGTTTTAAAGCGGGCCTCGCGGTTCAAATGGACGCATTTCAATCCAAAGGAACTATATTCATTCTCGACGTGAGCCCTAAGACGTATGAAAACACATGCTTGACAGGGCTCATGTCACAATGTACATGGCTCCTTTTGATTTAAGTGCGTTCAAATGTCCTTTTCTGTTTTATCGTTGGTCCGGCCGCGACCCCAGCAGAAATCGGGTTCACAATGCGAAGAAAAGCTCATATGTATCCTTTGATTTGTACTCAGGTATGATAAAGAGGTTCAGCTAGGCGGAATCAATTCTGATTGAGTTCGGACAGGATTGCCAAATAAGCAGTGCTCCTATTTCCCGGATCTAGTACCGAATTCCGCAACTTATGAGATTTCCCTAAATTTTACCCGGAACTTTTGAAATGGACCACCTACTGCTCTTTTCATTAATATGACATTTTATACATTTTCCTCGGAAAACAGCAATATCTCCACAATCTGTAAGCGCCGCTTTGTTTTTGCAAGGTTTTGTTCAGTAAAAATTTCGACACGTCTTTTTATTAGAGTTCAGAACCAAAAATTTAACTGGAATTTAAATTTGACTTTTTTAAACAATTTTCGACGGAGTTTTTTACCAGCCCACTATTTGGATAAAGCTTCCATAAGTGAACATGTTTTTGTATGATGAGGCGGTGTAAAATATTTCATCGGTGGTTCAAAGGAATTATTTTTAATGGGAAATTATTCAATTCCGGTAAATTTAACTTCCGTGTTTTTGCAATATGAAAGCATGCTTTATTCTTTCGCTCAGAAGTATTTCAACAGAAACGGACCATTTGAAGTATGCTATGGATCGCGATATTTTTGCTTCAATCAAACGGGTGAACCATAGATCTTTAGAGTAGTGAATTGATCGAAGGAAGCGATCATACTTACGCCGCATTGAATTGCTTTAAAGCGGCTAAATTACATGAATAAAACTGATTAGTTCTATTCATGTAAATTTGCCTTGTTACCGTACCCGCTCTTTCAATTGTTTTATTATTGCGATTGATGAAGTCCCCTCCCCCCTCCAAATGAGAGACGTTTCCAAAATATTGATAATGTTGGTGTATTTCTTTATTGGAGAGAGAAAATGCATGACAGCAGCCTCTATGCCTCAATGTTGGTGCATGAATACATCACCAACATTATAATTTTCGAACGATGGCATTGGAGACTTATCCGGTGCGTGGAAAAATATAAATTGAACCACGAAGTTTTTAGCAATAGAACTAAAAATACTTTCCAGTTCAATTTTATTGACACGTCAAAAATTCAAAGTGAATGTCCAAGAGGCCAATTTATGTACATTTACCTACCGCAGACTTTTACTGATTGAGACGGTTGAATTTTACAGTCCTATTCAACGGATGAAACGCTGTTTAATGTTCACGGAAGTTACAGTTTACAGGTCAGTGGCGTAGCGTGAATGATCGATTATCGATATCGCGCCATTTGGAGCTAGGGTAAAGAATCGATCACTAAGGTGTTCGCTGAGAACACCCTGATAATCGATCTTTTTTCATAGATTTGAATGGCATATCAATCGATATACTGCAAAGCACGCCACGTGACTGTTACAGGTTACACTTCCGAGTTTCATTTGACTTCGTATTTTTAGCATGGATTGCAGTAGCGTGGCGTCCTTTGCGAGATATCGATTAATCTGCCATTTACAGCAATAGAATAGGATCGATAAACAGGGTGTTCGCAACGTACACCTTAATAATCGATTTTTTACTATAGCCTCAAATGGGGAAGTATCGATAATCGATCATTTACCTACGCCTCGCCACTGATGGATTGTGATTTAAATCATCCGCCACCCAACGCTTTTTAATTTAAAGCAGCGCGACTTTGCTTTAAAACAATTCCTGGACTGAAAACGGAAAAAGAGGAAGCCAGGAAACTAGATTTCATAGATACAAAAAGTTTAAAAGCAGGCAGAGAAAAGACAAACAATCACCCTACCTTCCTTAAAACTTCCCGCGAGCGACCTTTTCGACCGTAGAAATTTCCGCACTGTTGCCAAACTGATAGATTCTTAAAATTTGAAAATCGGTAATGACTTTTGAGTAACCATCTACGGAAAGATTTAAAATTGTATTATCGGTTCAATTTCTGAGAGAGGTATTTCACAACATTTTTGACCCAAAAAATACCCCAAAATGTTTCAAATTGGTCCGAGATAATGTCAGTCCCCTGTTTGTGCCTTAAAGAACGAAGTTTTGAGATAAGGTCACCTAAAGGTTTCATCTCACATGTTCATGTTTCAAAATTGTCTGACCGTAATAAAGCTTTCCACCTTCTCTTGGCGCAAAAATAAATTCGACCGCTATCAACTTCTGTTGTGAAGTTTACGCATATCCTGATGTTTTCGTCTCTTAAACGTCTCTTTTACGAAAATCAGGCCCTGTAAAATTTACCTCTATACATGGAGGTATATTTTCCCAGTGGATTATCATTAATGAGAAAATTATATCGCTTACTAGCTATCTAAACAGTGTCCTCCAAAAAAGCATTAAGATTAAGCCACAATCTAGAAAAATGCACGTGTTTGCAAAATCGCGAGGGAAACTAGGAGCTTTTCGTGGAAAATGGTCTAAGGAACACCCTCCGCTCTGTAAGGAGAGAGAATTGTTTTAAATTGAGTCGCCCAATGAGTGAATTAGAGCTGTTTTCATACAAAAAAAATGCATTGTAAAATAATTTCACAGATGAGAAATATGTCATGCACTTCTTTGGCCAAATCCCGTACATTTCATGGTGGGGGCCGATTAGACTTTCAGGGAGGTAGGCCTTCCCGGCCCTCTCCTAATCCTTAAACGTTTCCACCTGAATTGAATTCGCAGAAAAAGAACCAGAACTGTTGTATATTTAAGAAAGGCCGTTCCTTAGATCTCTGAAATTCTTCTCAGAGTTCGAAGAGAAAATAATCAGAAATTGAGGTATTTCTGGATACAATTTCTATTTTGCATGAGGATAAAGACCATTCATTCAACATTGGCATTGTTTTTGCTCAGTTATTCCTTCAAATTGTCTTTCATTAAGGTGATTCGATGGACTCCATATTTTGTGTCAGAACGGCATGCGATGTATCGCATCAATTGGTTCCATTATTTCAGCTACTCGTCATTTTTCTCCAATTTTGAGATCGCAATTCTGTTGTCAGGAGACTGAAGCACTCACTTGTCAATTTTAACAAATAAATTTAACGTAATAAAGGCGTGGGTTTTTAGAGAGAAAAGATCGCATTCGATACTGATATTGAAACTGCACTCAAATGCGATATTTTCTCTCTAAATAAACCACGCCTTTATTGCGTTGAATTTCTTTGTTAAAATTGGTAAGCGAGTGTTCTAGTCTCCTGACAACAGAATTGCGATCTCAAAATTGGAGAAAAATGACGAGTACCTGAAAAAATGGAACCAATTGATGCGATATATCGCATGCCATTCTGACACAAAATATGGCGTCCATCGAATCACCTCAATTCACACATAAATATCCATTTTAAATCAGAAATGGCATCGCTGTGAAAAGTGCGTGGAATCCACGTCCTCGTCGAACGTTCTGGAACCTTTTTTTCACGTCACACTGGATTCTTTAATCAAGGATCTGCCTGATGAAGAGTGTGCTTCATTGCACAAATGTTGCTCTTTCATTCGACGAACACACAAAACTCCTGACAAAAACTTAATCCTGGCCTGGCTTGGGTCTTTTAGACGCAAGGCTTGCTGTAATAGGATGAAAATGAGCATTCGGACCGCACAAATAAGGGGAGTTTTGAAAAACGCATATGTTTGATGGCTTGAATTCCGCAAATGTCCAATAGGGCTCCACTTAAAATTGGAGAACAAATGAGTGGGAGAAACAGAGGACGAAAGAAGAAGAGGCAAAGAAAAAAGAAGGAAAGGATAGTAATACTGCCGTACTAAGGAAAAATGCAGTATGAACATTCGAGAGTTGCCGAATTTTCTTCGATAAAATGTTTATTTTTGAGGGAGATTATGAGCATTTTTCCTTAGAATTTTCAGGAACTTCAGTTAAAATTGCGGACAAAAGTATCTGAAAAATTGGGAGAAAATATAACGAAGTTTTCCCGGAAATTCATGATTTACCAAAGGAAATTTGGCAACTTTTGAAAGTTTATACGGCGTTTTTTAGCACGGCAGAATACGAGTATCAGTATAATTTGCAGGAGGATAGAAAATAAGCCGAGGAGATAACCGAGAAGTTGACCGTTGGCGGGAATCAGCAAAGCATAGAATTAGAGGATGTGCGGCAAATTGGAAGCTGCGATATTTACAAATATTTGGGAGTGTTTCTAACCCAGGATGGAATATTGGACCACACTGAGAAAAAACTATGGCTTATAAACCTATTAGAGGTAAATATGGAACACCACTAATAGTAGTACCTCTACATATAATAATAGCACATATACCTTAGTTATGGTCTCTGTACCTTAATTAGGTACAGAGACCTTAGTATGGTTCACAGACCGAGAATCATTAGTTTATTTACGACTATTATAGGTGTTCCATATTTACCACTAATAGGTTTATAAACCATAGCTTTTTCTCAGTGCAGGCCATCAAGAAGAGGAATATGCAGGGTAGGAGGGCAATCGCTACGTTAAATGGAGTCCTTTGGGACCAAAGGATCTCCAAAGAGAACAAAAGAAGGATCTACAACGCGATTGTCAAGAGCATAGTAACCTACGGGTGTGAAGTATGGCCGATGAAACAGCGGACCCGGGAGGTTTTAGAGGCAACAGAGATGGACTTCTGGCGGAGATCCGCTGATATTTCCAGAAAGGATCGCGTCAGAAATGAGACGGTACGGGAGATCATGGATGCCAAGCAGACCATCGTGCATGACATTATGACAAAACAACTCATTTGGTATGGTCATGTCCAGAGAATGGCAGGAGACAGGTTGCCGAAGAAGGTCCTTGACTGGGTTCCTCCTGGGAGAAGACGCAGAGGGCGCCCAATGAAAGGTTGGAGGGAAGGGATTGAAGCGGAAATGTTAAGGTGCTCAATCCCCCAAGATTTGTGGTTTGAAAGAGAGCAGTGGAGGTTAGGAGCCGTAGAGCGCGAGGAAGTGCTGTAAAGCGACTTTTATATATATATAGAAAAGAAGGAAAAAAAGAAATTATCTGATATTTTAGAGTAAATTGCGTACAAAATGTCTGAAAATTTTGGAGAGTAGTACTCAAAATTTTCCCAGTAAATTCGGTTTTTATCGGAGGAAACTTGGCAACGTCTGATGGCTCATACGGCGTTCTTCCTTAGCACGGCAGAGTAGGGCTCTGCACAGCGGTGAGCGATACGAGTCCATTTACATACGAAGGTGCCCCTTCATTTTCGTCTGATACCGTGCAATACTTCTGTGGTTTTATAGTTGCTCAGAGCGCCTTCAACTGTATCGCTTTGACTTGATAGCAGAGGATCACGATTGCCGCTATCTGGCACTCGAACGCGTGCGCAGCTGCACATTTTCTTATCACTGAAGTTTAGGTGAAAAATACATTCATACCGCAATTTGCAACGTTGCCAGTTGTTCGCTGCATATTTTATACGAGTGAACCAAAATGACCACTTTCAAATCTGCGGCGATTTTTCCGAGAAATGATGAGAAATATTACTATACTGTTTCACTCTAGTATTTTTGTGTGCTTTCGTTAAAAAAGGTGAAAGAAATATGAGTAGGTATGTAGATTTGGTGAAAGAAGGGGAAAAGGAAAAAAGGAGATAGGTGGAAGATTCAAAGGAGGTCCCCTTCTCCTGCTACTCTTCATTTTTCTGTTTATTATGTTCCTTCTTTTTTATTTTTTCTCTTCGGGTCCTCTTCCTCTACTCCTATCTTTTCTTTTTCTGCTGCTTCTTCTTCTTCCTCCAGTCTTAACGTTCTCATATTATACATACTGATTCCTACGATCTGAGCCCGTCAGACTTGGATCATACACAGTGGAACCAGTGGCGTGGCGTACTTTGAAATACATCGATTGATTTGCCATTTAAACCTGTGGAAAAGGATCGATTATCAGGGTGCTCGCAAAGAGCATCATAATAATCGATTCTTTACCATAGCTCCAAATGGGGAAATATCGATATATATCGAAGCACACCACGCCACTGAGTGGAACGATTCATAGGAAAAAGCCGGAGGTAATGTGGAAACTTTGAAAGCTCATATCTATGGTAATACAAAACGTAGATGTTTTGAAAGTGGTTTTGTTCCTTTCTGGCAAAATTTCTCTCAAAAAGCACTCAATACACTATAAATTACGACAAAATTAGAGAAAAATATTTTCAGTTTTAGTAAAAAATGTCATGTCCGACCTCTATATTACGCTCGCTCCATTGTCGAGCATTTCTCTACAACTGAAACGGAATAAGCCAAGCAAAAGCCATAGTCCGAGAGCTCGACAAACTCGGGACACAAGTTTTGACCACCTCAATCTGAACTGACACGGAAAATGGTTATCTCCCACGTGTTGGAACACACTACAACGTGACCAGTGATCATTTTCAGCGTCAGTGCATGTAAGGCTATCGATTTAAGCGGTCAAAACTTGTGCGACGAGTTTGACACAAAATGTCATCGAGCTCTCGCACAGAAGAACGAGTCTTTGGAAGAAGTTGGACATGAAATTTTTCACAAAAAGTGTAAAATTTTACGTTTGTCTCGTCACGATTTTACTTAAAGGGGGTGCTTTTATTAGAACAATTTAAGAAAAAACAAATGAAACTACTTTATATTTATGAAGATGTACGCTTTTAAAGCTTTTAAATCACGTCAAACTTCTCTCATTGACTCGATCCACTTTGTCTCGGACCGCAAGTAATGGAGATGTTGCATGTGTGAGGAATTTGCGATTCGACTGTTGATTCTCTTGTAAAAGTTCGCGAGACACACGATGGTGCCACTGGTTTTCTCTGAAATCATCTCCCATAAGCTCAAAAAAAGCTCTCAACATGAGGCAAAAATGGAGGGGATATCCCACGCTATCCTGAGAGTCCACCTCTACATCACGACAAACTCTCCATGCAAAGATAGGGAGCAAATACATTAGTGGTGATGCCGGCCTGTTTTCAGTTTTAGAGTCCCCAAATAAAGTGGCAGCCCTGTCAATGTATTTGCTCCCTATCTTTGCATGGAGAGTTTGTCTTGATTTAGATGTTGACTCTCACCCTGGTAAAAAGTGGCAGTAGAATCTGTGTTCCAAAATACCATAGACCTACAGCCGGCTGTAAGATTTCCAATAGCCTCTATGGCCGGCTACACAATTTCTTATAGCCCTTTATAGCCGATGGCGACTAAGCAACAGCCTGGCGATAAAGTTTATGCTAAACGTTACTAAGTACGGATTCTAGGACTTAGTAAGTTCTTGGACAACTGCTCTCTTTTTGGGCCGTCGTATCTTGATTTATTCTGCGAGAAAAGCTCCGTCCTTTTTATGGATGCCTGCGGTTCCTAATATATTAGATTCAGTTTCGTATGATACTGTGCAATACCTCTGGTGTGAAATAGTTGCTTCAAGCGCCGTGGCACGCTGCGGCGCGGCAGGTGGGCAGCCTGCGCGGAACGCGCATTGGCGCCTACAAACCTAACAGGGATACTTCACGCGTTGCGCAATGCGTGAAGTATCCCTGTTAGGTTTGTAGGCGCCAGTGCGTCGCCGCTCCGCTTTGTGTTAGGCTCTAATATTTAATCTGGCGGAGTCAGCGTTATTCAACTCATGGTTTTGAAATGATTTCACATCCTGTATGGATTATTTTCATTTTAATTGATGAAAAAAAACATGTATCAAAGGAAAATATAATGTGTGTTTTGTAAATATTAAGGTGGTTCCGTATCAGACTTAATGATTTCCAAAGCACACGAATTTCTACACAATTTCTAATAGCCTTTTATAATCGATGGCAAAAAGCAACAGCCAGGCGATAAAGTGTAAAGCCCGGCGATAGGAACTATAGCCCGGCTTCATAATTTTTTATCGCTTCGTATAGCCCAGCCGAATGATTTTCTCCGCATTCTACAGCCAGCTATGTGATTTTCTGTAGGCTTCTTTAGCTGGCTATCAGAATCCCTATGGTATTTTGAAACACAGCTCCTATCGCCAATTTTTACTAGGGCAGGATAGCGTGGGAGATCCCCTCCATTTTTGCCTCAAGCGGAGAGCTTTTTTTGAGCTTATGGGAGATGGTTTCAGAGAAAACCAGTGGCACCATCGTGTTTCTCGCGAACTTTTGCAAAAGAATGAACAGTCAAATTGCAAATTCCTCACACATGCAACGTCTCCATTACTCAAACCTTTTTATAGTGAAATAGACCTGGGCAGTGCTATCAAGCAGTTCCGCACGGGGCGTGTGCCAACACTCCGTTTCAATTTTTGTAAATGCGATTCCAGAAACCATACAGTCTGCCTGCAGTTATTAACTAACGGTCCGAATTCTGAAAACATTCATGAAAAAGTGATGTACACAGTGGGCCCAATGTAGGTTACACAACGCCCCGAGCAAATACTTCCCTGACACCCCTTTCTTTTTCGTGGCCCCATTTATTTGGACGTATTTCTGCCAAACGGAACTAAGTGCATTAAAATATGAGCCCTGCGACCCATAAGAATATGTGCATCACAAAGCTCACGTCATAATGGACATAGTTCTGTTCGGCAGAAATACGTCCATTTCTTACATTCGGAAGTTCTCAATCCAGTTAAGAACGGGAATGTACATAGGGTGTCCCAAAAGTAAGTGGAATGATGCTGTCTTTCAAAACGAAGCGATTTAAAAATGTGTTCTTGGTCTTATTTTAAAGACCAAGACATCTACTATCGAACATCCCCTCCGAGCATTGATGGTGCCACTGGTTTTCTCTGAAACCAACTCCCAAGCTTAAAAAAACCTCTCAAGTTGAGGCCAAAATGGAGGGGATATCCCACGCTATCTCGAGAGTCCACGTCTACATCAAGACAAACTCTCCATGCAAAGATAGGGAGCAAATACATTAGCAGGGTTGCCGTGATTTCAGTTTTGGAGTCCCCAAATAAAGTGGCAGTCCTGTCAATATATTTGCTCCCTATCTTTGCATGGAGAGTTTGTTTCGATGTAGAAGTGGACTCTCTGGGTAGGGTGGGGTATCCCCTCCATTTTAGCCTCAACTTGAGAGCTTTTTCTGAGCTTGGGAGTTGATATCAGGGAAAACCAGTGGCACCATCGTGTTTCTCGTGAACTTTTACACAAGAATCGACAGTCAAATGGACGTATTTCTATCAAACAGACCTATGTGGAGGTGAGAAATATGGGGTATGTTCGCTTGTTCTCTGGCCGTAAGAGTGAAAGAAAATAATAAAGCGCCAATGACGTCAACGGCAATGATGGAGCATCCGCGCGAGACGGAGATCATCGTCGGGGCGCTTTAACTCATGAGCCCTGTCCACAACGCTCTCGTCTTATCCTCGCGGCTCATGAATCCTGCATTCAGTTGGCACATAGTCCTGTTTGATAGAATGTAACTAGGGGGCTACGCCCCCTGGCCGCTACGCCCCCTGGCCGCTACGCGGCCCAACCCCCTGAAGGCGCTCCGCGCCATCAATGGGCCGCTTCGCGGCCCTATTTTTACGCTCCTATCAGTGTTAGTTTTATTTTTCCCGTAAAAAAATACGATATGAGGTATACTTTAATTTTAAACTTTACTTAAAATTACTTTAAAATTAAAAGGACGCGTTTTGGAATGACTGCTTGATGAAATAATGCAGTAAAACAATGAACAATGATAGTCAGGTAATAATTAAATTTCATTGTTCGGGGACCGAACTCACTCTGCGATCAAAGCGGACGCATTTCACGTCTTAGACGACTCGGTCACCGCTCGGCGTGAAGTCGCAGGAGCGAATCTTGTGTAGATAAGTGTAGAGCTGATGCGCAGGCTACCCAGCTACTGCGCAACCTCCCGCGCATAGCGGTGGCAGTACCGGAGCATTCTGTAAACTCACTCACTTTTATAACGTGATTTTAAAAAAACCTGGGTCCTTTTTCCAAAATCTGATTGCACCGGGCTCATCTAGGGCCTATTACCTGGCGATTTACGCAAAAATCATGGAAATCGGCCCGGTAGAACGCTCAAACGAACTATGACAAAAAATATAAATTTACATTGTTTAAATGGGAGAATTCGCAACTTTACCACGTAATATAAAAAAACTTGGGCCATATTTTGAAAATCTGAAAAGAGTTGGCTTATCTAGAGGCAATTGCCCGTCGATAGCAGCAAAAATCATGAAAATCGGCCCGGTAGAACGCTGGAACTAAGCGTTACCAGTTTCGCAAAATTAGGAGGTCTTGGAGCTTATAGTATAGATAGATAGATATCCCGCTTTTCCAATTCTTCAAAAGGAATTACGCCCTCTTTTACATTGTTTCTTATGCAGATTTCTAGAGCACACCCCATATTTCTCACCTGCTCACAGTTCTGTTTGATAGAGATAGTCCAAATCGCAGATTCCTCTCACATGCAACATCTCCATTGCCTCGACTCTCAGTATAAAGGGACTTTCGCTGAGCCTACAATCACGTTAAAACACCACTCATCTCGTGCGTACGTTTTTGAAAGTATCCTCCCTTCCGCATCTCAAGTTGGAGTACTTTTATTTCGCTTACCAGTCTCGGCTTTTAGTAGCCCAATTATCCTCCAGTGAGAACCTCCGTGATTTCGCTTGTCTTCTTTTTAGGAGAGATTAATTGAGGTGTGCTTCCTCCCCCGCGGCTTCTTGGATTTCAGGGACGCTGTCAGGATTCAGGATCCTTTTGATGTCCTTAAACGGACTTTGCTCCCCCTTCGAAGGTCCGACTGCCCTCGCTTCGAATGGAGAGACCCTCGGCAAAATGTCACGTTCCTTCAATGCGAGGCCATCAACTGAGCCGACTCAGTTGGGAGTCAGACGGGTCTTTCGAAAACTGGTGGGCGTCACCAGAGTTGGATGATGGGATTCTTGAGACATGGCTAATTAACGTCCCAAACAGCAATATTCCGATTCAGCGAATGATTTTTAATTGTAGGGCTTGGAGGACAAGGCGCATATGTGCAGTTTGTGAAAAATTGAGGCACTCATGAGCTTAACTAAAACCAGTTTTTAAGTATATTCTGTGAATAATTCACAACTAAAATCCAACTTTAAAACATCAAAAGGTGAGTTTAAACTTCTTTTATGCCAAAAAGCTCCATGTAATTTTGAAACTTTAAACATGTATTTCTTGAAATAGCAAGAACTGCACTTATGCGCCTTGTCCTCCAAGCCCCTCAATTGTTCTCCGGCAACGCGAAACAAAAATCGTTCGGATTCTATTAAATTTGCAAATTTATCCAAATTCACCTCACTGATGTAATTACACGATAAAATAATGGGTTTTTTTTTTTTTTAACATCGTGGTTTCTACCAACGTGATTTTAATCACTGACGCACAGTAGATCGAGTCAATAGGAGAGGTCAAAATATTGGAAAAGCTCTCAACTTCGTTAATACAAGGCTTTGAGGTTCTAAAAGTGGTTCCATTGGTTTTCTTCTGAAATTTTCTACAAGAAAAAATTTAAAAATGTGACGATATAAACATTAAAATTTGCAGTTTTAGCCGAACATTTTATGCCTGACCTTTTTGATTGACGCGATCCAATGTGTGACGTCTCGACGTCTGTGACGTGCATACAAATAAATCAGATTTTTTTGTGCTAGTTTTATGGTTTACATTTCATTCTTGGAACCTACAGTAATCGTAGATATACAATCATAACTTAGAAGCTGCATTGCCAATCCAAGACGGATGAAACTACAAGTTTCTAAATTTCTGCGAGTAACGTGAATATCTTTCCACCGTGCTTTCATCTAATGAAGTAAACTAGCCCATAACTTTTTGTGATCTCCATATAGTTGCTCTCCGGTCGGTTTACAATCAACGCATGGTTCCTCAATGTAATGGTGGACTTTGTTTAAATATGCAGTTTCCGTTAAAGCGCATCTTAACGTAAATAGGTCAGTAACACACGTGTTGAAAACAAGTTTCGATGTTTTATGCATGAGGATGAAATGCAAAGAAAATGCTTGTCCGAGTGTCAAGTTTCTATTAGTTATGTGTTAACGTAGGTGATGTTATTTTGCGGATTTTTGGGCTATGACGTCTTCTGCGGGCAAATAAACTTATTGAAGAAACAGTATATGGATCGTGGACATATCTATTGCCTCGGACCTCTTAAGTATCATGTAAGACTCTCTGAAGCAGAGTCGCTTTTCGTTTATTTACCCTCATTTAGTTCCGCCTCTTTGAATATTATAATCTGTGGCCGTTTTTTTATTATTTTTTTTTATTTTTGGTTGAAATGAAATAGAAAGAGCGACGCCAAGAATGGCACAATTTGGGCCAGCGGGGATTTTTCTGAAACTGGGCCTAAACGATACCTTATGATACCCTAAAACTCTGGTTAAAATTTTAGCTTGAGTATACGAACGATTTTTGAGAAATGAGGGGGCAAAGTTGCCAAATCGCCATCATTCTGGATAGCATTTCTACAGCAAAAAGATGGGGAAAATGGACGAAAAAGTTACACTTTCGATGGGTTTCTGCTGTAAATGTTCTTATTGGGCCCCCAAGCATTTAACTGTGTTCAGTTTCAAAAGTTTTGGTTGCACAGTGGTCCAAAATGGGGAGAAATCGTCGACAAATCAGGATTCTTTGTCGAATTTTTAAAAATGGAAATGAAATTGTCGGTCTGCTGCAGTTTTCATGGCTAACAATGTTCTTATCGGTCCTCAATGCAAGAAATTGTGTTCAGCTTCACAAATTTACATCGCACAGTGGTCAAAAATGGGGGAATTAGTGGACAAATTAAGATCCTCTGTGAAACTTTTTAAAAATGAAGTGAAACTGTTGGTCCCCTGTAGAGTTTAGATCCCGGAAAAATTCATGTATCTAATTTTTTTTAAATTATTACTGCATGTCAGACCGTATTGTTTATGGAACATTGTTCTAGAATAGACTTTGTAGCATTATCTCAATAAAATATGCAAACTTTCAAAAATTTAAAAAAAGAAGGAAAAATGGGGAGGAGGAATAGAAAAAAAGATTTAAACAGTCCAAAAAAGAATTTAGAGAATTTTCCCGGGATCTAAACTCTACTGGGGACCAACAGTTTCACTTCATTATTAAAAGTTTCACAGAGGATCTTAATTTGTCCACTAATTTCCTCATTTTTGACCACTGTGCGATGTAAATTTGTGAAGCTGAACACAATTTCTTGCATCGAGGACCGATAAGAACATTGTTAGCCATGAAAACTGCAGAAGACCGACAATTTTATTTCCATTTTTAAAAATTCGACAAAGAATCCTGATTTGTCAACGATTTCTCCCCATTTTGGACCACTGTGCGACCAAAATTTTTGAAACTGAACACAGTTAAATGCTTGAGGGCCCAATAAGAAAATTTACAGCAGAAACCCATCGAAAGTGTAACATTACCGTCCATTTTTCCCATCTTTTTGCTGTAGAAATGCTGTCCAGAATGATGGCGATTTGGCAACTTTGCCCCCTCATTTCTCAAAAATCGTTCGTATACTCAAGCTAAAATTTTAACCAGAGTTTTAGGGTATCATAAGGTATCGTTTAGGCCCAGTTTCAGAAAAATCCCCGCTGGCCCAAATTGTGCCAAAAAACGGTCGTTTTTGGCGTCGCTCTTTGAGTGAAAACATAATTTTCCTTGAAATCTGTCTGGAATTTTTGTTTTTGATCTCATCAGAAAATTAAAAAATTAAATTAAGATCACAGTTGAAAAAAGTTCCATCATAATAACCTGACATATGATATTCCAATTTCATCAAATTATTTGATCTGCCGAACCGATATTTTGGTAAGTATTATCGAGCATGATTAATATTACCGCACTTTAACTTCGTTTCAAATATCAATTCCTTCGATGGAATTACTAGTTCGATGAGAAATTTGAATATACCTATCACAATAACTATGGGGCTCGCATAGTGTATAGTACAAAGGATTAAACTTTTTCCGTCTATTGAATTTGCAGGGCTGAAACGGGGGACATTTTTTAACTCAGTTACTCACAATGTATTAAGATCGGCTATCACACCTTGAAAACGTTTTTCCAAGGCTGTTTTTCATTATTCAATATTTTTGACGGTCAATAATAATTAACCATTTGAACCATAATTAAAGATCCTTTCAAACCTTCGAGATAATTACGGATGTGACCAAGTGCGTACACTCTTTCCTGCTCTTTCCTGGAACTGAAAGCGTAGATTCTATGTAAAGCAGGTTACATAATATTGCCTCGCTAAAAATTACACCGTATGTGAATGTTGCTAAATCTTCTCGATAAAATATTATATTAGATAAAAACGCTAAGAATATTTTCTCTGACATTTTTTTTATTAGAAGTTTTAGATTAATAATTATGGTATACACTGAAAAAAAAAAGATTGGTAGAATTTACCATTCCTTCACGCTGTATTTCACACAACGTGAAGGAATGGTAAATTCTACCAATCTTTAAGTCGATTCTGCCTGAGGAATGGTTACCTGTACCAGTGTATAGTAAAGTTTAGATTTCTAAATTTTCTTCTTTAGAATCTAAATCAATTCTTCTAGCAGAATTGACTCTAAAATGACGCTGTGTGAAACACAGCTTGAAGGAATGGTAAATTCTACCAATCTTTTTTTTTCAGTGATGTGAAGATAAGATTGCAAGGAGAACGTTGCATGTGATTTTAAGAGGAATAAATCATTCATTTTTTTAAAAAAAAAATTGAATTATTTGAATACTTGTGAGCCGGTTACTCTCAGCGCGACTGAGTATTCGCTTGCTATTTTATTTAGTTGGCATTGCCCGGAATCAGCGGAACTACCTTTACTAATTTCTTCTTATGGAACATTTCATATCAGGAAACAGGATTTTTTGTGTACTCTTTATAATCCTAGGAGCATTACGCTCTTCAGTTTTGGGTAAAAAAAAAAAAAAAAAAAAAAAAAAAAAAAAAAAAAAAAAAACAAAAAAANAAAAAAAAAAAAAAAAAAAAAAAAAAAAAAAAAAAAAAACACGAAAAGAAAGAAGGCAATATGAGATGCGGTCAGGCCGATTCCAGTTCATTTCGTCTATATGGTACATCCCTAAAACAGTGATGGCGATGGCGTCCAGAGCGTCTATATATTATAGCAACCCCGCGCTCCTAATATAAGCAATGTAATTGAGAGAAGCAAAAGTTACAAGGGAATTTTTCGTCTGATGATTGTTGGTTAACTTATTGAGCAAAAAATTCACATAATGATCACATTCTGATAAGTGGACCTATTTCTACCAAACAGAACTATGTGCAGGTGGGGAAGATAAGGTGTGCTCGCTCGTCGAGGGCCGTAAGAATGAATGGGAATCATTAGAGTACCTACATGGGGAGAGTATGGACATGTCGAAAATTTTGAGGTTAGGTGATGGAGCTCTTAGACCCCAAAAGGGTAGGCAATCTATGAATTCAAATTATCCAGAGTGATTTATAATCACAATTGTTGGGAACTGTCGTTGGTAACAGTGGCGTGGCGTGCTTTGCGATATATCGATTGTTACGCCATTTAAACCTATGGAAAAGGATCGATAATCAGGGTGTTCGCAGCGAACACCTTAGTAATCGCTTGGTAAAGCACGTATTTGACTTGGTTTTTGCATAAACTTACTTATTTTTGCGGAAGAATGCTTACTTATGAATTTGCTCGTTTGATATCAGAGTTTAAAGAATGACAGTGACATTTTTCGTTTTCAAAGGTTACCTACCCTTTTGGGCCCTAAGAGCTACATAATTCAAGTTGTCCGTGCTCTCCCTATATAGGTACTCTAGGAATCACGAAGCTGCCGCCGCGGTCGCCCTTAAACGCCTATAAATCATGAGCCCTGCCCACAACGCTCTCGTCACAAGCCAAGTGAGCATGTATTCCAAGATCTTGGAGGTGTTGAGCAACCAAACATTATATAGCTGGGCATAAGGTCCAATATCATGGACGCGATGCTACATTACCCATTTATCTATACTTAACAATGGACCACCAGACAAGGTACGAATTTTAGCAATCTGATACACGTTTCTTAACCAGAATTTCACGTAGAACACGATTAACAAAACGAAAATTACTGAAACCAACTCTTAACGAATATATTAATGTTTTTATAACACATTGGTTACGAGGAATTTGAACTGCGTCCGCTCACAAGAAACTCAAAGCTCTACGTGAGTCACATCGCGCACTACAACGGTTTCAGCAAGCTTCTCAATCGAATAATGTTCATTTCCCACCATTTGTTGTTCAAACTATAAGCAATTTGCTGTAGGTGAGCCAAAGCGTCAAGATTGAGACTGCCATAGAGTTTAGCGCGCGATGTAAATCACGTAGAGCATTGAGTTTTCATGAGCGGATGGTTTGAATTCACGCATTAAGAATCATTACATATCTTAGTAAAAGGTTGATTTCGGTAATTTTCGTTGTGCGCATTGTGTTTTACGTGAAATTTTGGTTAAGAAACATGTATCAGAATGCTGAAATTCGTAACTTGTCCAGTGGTCCATTTACATACACCATTGGGGTGGTAGCAGCGTGGCGTCTCTGGTGGCGTTCGAACTGGCTGCTTAGCACTCTTCCGCCTCGAGGCAAAACGACGTATCTGCGCATTACCCTCATTAAGCAAATTTTCGTTCGTCAACTGTTGTCGAAATTCGTAAACAGTTGACGAAATACGTCATCAAAAGAAATTTTCGTTCTCCGTTGTTGCTCCGTTGTGATGAAATGGGCGTGGCCTTGCCTTTCCCGCCAAATACCTCGTAATTTAAGCGTAATTTAATTTTCGTCAACAGGTTACGGTTTCGTAAACGTGCCAGGGACCTCGTTGTCGAACCTGTTAACGATTCCGGTTAAAACCACGAGTGAGGTTAGTGAGAGAAGTAATATTGATTTGGGATTTGGATTTATTTTTAAGATTACGATTAAGAGAAGATTTAACACTTGTCGCTTCAGTCTTTTCCTTCCACTGAGGATAAGCGCGATTTTCTTGCTCCTGTCCATTTCAGCAATTCAAAATTTTCTAACTTTCAATGTTTGTTTTGATTATTCTTTGTTTATTCATCGCTGTTTGGGACGCGAAAATTTTCGTAAAACGTTGCCAAAATCCATCAACAGTATTGTAAACAGGCCACAGGGATCTGATTGGTTAATGAAAATACCAACTTCGCTAACGCGCATTACAACCGTTTACGGATTTCTACAACAGTTGACGAACAAAATATTCAAAAAGGTTTTAGAGACATTTTGAAAATGTTTTGAAAAGGATTTGTTGAAACATTTTCAAAATGTGTTCCAAATATTTCAAATAAAACCACCCATTTCAGATGACATTTATAATTTGTTTTGGAAACGTTTTAACAAAGATTAATGAGATGAAGAAGAAATGTTTGGAAAATAATTTTGACTCAGTTCAACGTAAGAAAGATTAAACTAGGTCAAAATGTTTTAAATTTGTTTCAAAAATGTTTCAGATGAAATGGTATTTTTCTAAATTCATACGAAATATTTCTGATATGTTTAAGAAATATTTCTGAAAAATCGCGTAAATTTTTTTTTAAATTTGTTTTCAAAACAATTCAAAATTTTGGTAATCACGCATCAAAAAACTGAAAGTAAAACATTTCAAATTTATTTCCAATATATTTTTTAGGTACAAAATTTGGACGTAGGTTTCGGAATAATGTTTCCAAGATAGTTCTGAAACATTTCTATTTTGATTCATTTTTTACAGCCGCAATTTATTTCAAATTTCTTTCTAATATATTTTGATTTTAATTTTGATAATTTTAAAAAAAACGTTTTTAAAACGGTTCAAATTTGTATCAATGAAACCTCTGCAAAGCTTCGTGTCAATTATATATTTCAAAAATATTTCTGAAACGTTTCAGTGAGATGACACAAATTAGACACCTATGAGATGTTTCTAAAATATTAGTGAAACGGGTTGTGCTACTAGGGCGTAGAGCTTTGAGTTTCTTGTGAGCGGGCAGTTCCAATTCCCCGTAACCAATATGAAATAAAAACGTTTATATCTTCGTTAGGAGTTGGTTTCAGTAATTTTCGTTGTGTGAATCGTGTTCTACGTGAAATTCTAGTCAAGAAACATGTATCAGATTGCTTAAATTCGGACCTTGTCTGGTGGTCCATTCCGTCAAGCACCTACCACCTGTGCGGAACGTATCGCATTACGCGCCAATTAACCTACTTCTCCGTTTCATCCCTCGCCGTTTTCGGCCCTTAATTTTAATGACTCAAAAATCCCTGCACGTGGGCCCCGAATGACGGAATTTAGCACCCCTTCCCCGCGCATTAGATTCAAATTTCGGGCGGCTCTACAGTTTCGGCGCGGGCTAGCGGCGTGCGGGATTTCCGCGAGGAAGTGCGCAAAAGGGGGGGGGGCGGAAGAGCAAACAGAGGACTAAAATGTCATGAGGTGACAGTGCAAAAATACCCGTTCCCCCCCAAAAAATCAACTACCTACATGAAGTCGGATGGAAGGGCTCATCATCTTTCGGGCATGATTAGAGTCCCTTTATACCGAGAGTTAAGACAATGTAAATCCATTTCTGATTGGTTTCCGTATTTTAGGCCTCCCTCAGTGTCATAAACGGGAATAAAGAATACGTTTTCACCAATTGCAAAGATTATAATCTGGAATGGACCGGGGAATTACGGGTTCGGCAAGGTACAAACGGAATGAGAGAAGGAAAGGAGAAAGGAATTCGAGAATGGGCCGATCAGAGATTACGAAAAACTTTCAATTTGTATAATCTTTATTCCCGTTTGTGACTCCATGAGGGGGGGTTGTCTTGACCCTCAGTATAAGGCATGATAAAACTGAAGAAGAGTATAGAGGATGCTCAGTTGCCATAAACTGAGCTTAATAAAAATCCATTCACGAGAAAACAACCGCAGTTAAGTATTAGTGACATATCGACGGTGAAAGTCGGCAATCACATAACTCGGTTTGCGACGTCGCAGACTTCCTGTCATACTTTATTTTTTTAAACGGAAAACTACTCAACGGTAATTCTTTAAAACTGCCGTGATTTTTCTTCTATGTGCGAGGAAAATTCTGCAAAAACTTCAAGGAATCATGTCCATTTGTTCTCCTTTAAAAAAATAACATAGTTGCGGAGATTTTCAGACACCGCAAACGAGTTATGTGATTGCCGACTTGCACCGTCGATATATCTCTCCGTATTTGGGCAAAATGGACTGCGTTTAGCAGAAAGGAACCAAGCCACATCAGGTATTATCAAATTTAACTTTGCAATTTCATTTTTTACAAGATATTAGTTGGCCGAATTCGTTTTGAAACTTTAAAAAATTTACTTTGATCTATGCAGAAAATTTACTGAAATTTGCACACATATCCGCACAACCGTTTTCATGTAAAACATTAAATTGCCCAGTTAAATTTGACAATAGCTGATGTGGCTTGGTTCCTTTCTGCTTAATGCGGTCCCGATGAAGGTGACAGGGTAATTGAGGATGCAGAAATGCCTCAAAATGTGACCATGGAAAAATATCCACTCGCAAAAAAACACCTGTGTGGAGTTAAGCAGCAAGGAAACATCCTCGAATTTTAGCTGAAGAAGGGTGAAGGAGAGTGGAAGATGCAGAAATGAATTAAAGTGATGGTATATAGATAGATAGAAAATAATAACTGCATGGATTTATGGAGCAAGGAAACATCTCCGCATGTGAGCAAGAGGAGAATGAAGAGGATCAAGGGATGTAGAAATGCCATGCACAAGGTAATTACGCCGAAATATGTATTCATTAAAGAACAATTAAAAGAAAGGGAAATCGAGTGTTAAGACGTACGAAAATAAGATATAGAAGTGTTCGGGCCTCGTTTTTAAACTTTCTTCTCGAATTTGAGCCACACGTCACCGGCAGCGTAGAGCAGAGCATCACGATTTCACGCCTCACGCCATAGCGCCTTCAAATTTGCAGCTGCAACACGGACATCCATCAAGTACGAATAGTTGTATCTCTGCGCCTTTATCAACGTGCTTGCTTCTCCTTGCTCTATTTCCATATTGCATTGTTTCTTTTTGTCCTATTTTTAATGTCGCTTCAAGGAATGCGAGAGAAACACAGTCGAGAATTAGAGAGTCGTTTTCGGGCCTCCTTTTTAACTTTTCTCCCGGATCGGAACCGGGGCGAGTTAACGCCTCACGCCACAGCGCCTTCAAATTTGCAGATGCAACATGGACAAGCATCAAGTGCGAATATTTGTATCTCTGTACCGTCATCCCTTGCTCTAATTTCATGTTCCGTTTGTCTTATTTGTGGTTGTGCAAGGGCTAATTTTACCCGACTTGGGACTTTGCGTGTGAAAAAAGTCCTTGATATTTGGATCGCATTTAGCGAAAAGGAACCAGCGTGATTACAGTGTTTTCAAAATCGTGCAACTTATTTGTTTCCTTTAAAAGTACTGAATATATGTACAGCATTAAAATTGGACGTATTTCTATCAAACGGAACTAAGCGCCGTCGGGGGAGGAAGGTAGAGGGGGGCTTGGATTGGCGGCGGAACCGGGCGTTGGGCTCATTCCGTCCTATACACGCAATGCTTTTTCATGGCGCTTAGGTCCGTTTGACAGAACGCGCTATCCCGCATTCTAAATTCCGAAAAAGGAACTCAAATTGGCGCTTAGGTCCGTTTGACAGAAATACGTCCAATTTATACAAGTGTTTTCCATTCAAATCAACAATTTGTTGGTGGGATTCAAAAACGATTTGCTATTTTGGGATATTTTTAAGATAATTATAAAGAAGCAACATTGGAACAAGACTGTAATTGCGCTGGTCCCATTTTTCTAATGCGATTAATGTAAGGGTTGAAAGAGGGCAGTGCCCCTATTATCCGGAACCTTGGAGATTTTCCTGAATTTTTCCTGAATTTTTTGAAATTCCCGAAATGTTTTGGATCTTTTGCATATTCCGGAAATTTCTCAGAACTTCTGAAAAAATCTAAAAGGAATCCCGGAACATTCACGGTCATGGAGAGGGAGAAATTTGGACACAAAAATTCCGAATACCAGAAGTTTTGATGGACACGGAATGGGAGCACTAACAGAGGTGGTTGAAGAAAAGCAGCTGCCTAATGATCAATTACTTAACGGTTTTAAGAAGAATAAGAACATCTCCACACAAAATTCATCACCAATGGAAAAGCATCCACGAGTTATCTCTCAAAAAACATTCAAAATATATTTTCTCACGCGGACGTCCACGAAAGCCCCAGTTAAGCTTACTTGAGCCGCTGCATCTATTCACCGCCGCGCCGCTTTGCTGAGTCGGTCCTTGCGGAATTGCTCTCTCTCTCTCTCCTTTCTGTCTCTTCGGAGTCGTAAGTGAACCGCATTAAGCAGAAAGGAATCAAGTTGGTCGCATCAGCCGCTTTGCCAAATTTTGTTCGTTGATTCCCTTATTTTTCAGGAGAGCAACCATTAATGGATCGTATTCGATACATCAAACGGGTGAGATTGTATCGTCATTGATTGGTTCAAAACATAAACATAGCCTCAAAAGTAAATTCAGAAATCTGAGAGAGTGGGTCTTTTGTAACAGATTTTTTATTCTTTTGAGTACCAAATGCCAATGCAAAGTGCAATTGTCAGGAAATATCTCATTTTCAGCTTTTCCAACTTAAATCCTCACAGTTTGATTTGAGGTTATGCTCTATTGTTTTAAACCAAACGATACATCGAACCGTTATCGAATACGGTCTATTGGAAATTTCGGAATATTTCCTTAGTGACGTGAAGCAAATTCCGTGAAATGCTCAAAAGAATTCGCACAACTGTTCCAATCATTTTTTCCCTTCTGTAACTGGTCATTTTCCGGCCAAAGTATCACAAGCGCCATGCGACGTTTCAAAATTTCCGCCGCAATGTTGTTTTCTTCCAGAGAAATTGTTGGTTGAATCTCTTTGAAAATTTCACTGGATTTTATCGGCAGCACAACGAAAATTTAGTGAACTTTTCGATCAATTTCTCTGTTAAAAATAAAATGGCGCGGGGAATTTTGAAACGTCGCATGGGGCTTGTGATACTTTTGCCGGAAGGTGACGATGTCTGTTTTATATAATCAAAGATTACGGATACAGATAGGAGATTAGTAAAATTACAACGGTCAAAGGAACTGCGTTTAGGTAACATCGAGAAAATTTTGAGAAATAAGAAATATAAGTTTAAGAGCGAGAACAAACGTAGAGACATTAGGGCACAGGGGAACAGATACGCCTGCATTACCGAAAATGGCATACCATCGGCTGAGAGGAAGTAGGGGGACGCATCGCATTGATGACTGCAGCTTTGGCTTGTAAAACTATAATTTTGAACAGCCGACCAACCAGATTCTGAGCATAACGTGATTTTGAGAATAGTATCTACTATGAAAGAACACCTGTAATTGAGGGGCTTGGAGGATAATGCGCATAAGTGCAGTTATTGCTATTCCGAGGAAAACGTGTTAGAAGTTTCGAAATTACGTGGATCCTTAGGGCGGAAAGAAAAGTCAAACTGACTTCTCGATGCTTAAAAATTGGAATTCGGGAGCGAATTGTTCACAGAATTTGCATTAGGACTATATTTTTACTTGAAATCGTTGATATCTCAATTTTGTTTTCAAAAACTGCTTTATGCGCCTAGTCCTCCAGTTTGATTAAACATAGCGGTAATTGATTAGAAAATTGAGTTACCAGCCAAAATAAAACAAATAATATTTCAAACTACATGTAGATCGCTGCAATCTAAAAGAGATCGCAGTTTGTAGGCGGTCGAAACGTTTGCTTTGTTTCTTGTAAGTTTTATATATTTTCTCATCTACATGTAGTTTGAAATATTACTTGCTTTATTTTGGCTTGTAGCTCGATTTTATATTAATTACTGTGTTCTGTACAGCTTAGCCAGCCTTTGGCTATAAAATGTATTTGTTTGATTAAATTTGGCTACTGCGCAAGTGGCTTGATTTCTTTCTACTCAACGCGGTCCAAATGCCTACTTATCAGCTCTTTCGTCTTCGTTGCAGTCATTCACCCCGCTAGGCGGAGTGTAAGTTTCCTTTTGAACGCCCCCTTATCCACACCGGAATAAAATTGAATGCTCTGTCGTCACCCACGACAAAATTTTTCAACGCCCTCTCTTTGTAAATGCCAGAACCTATGTAGCGAGAGAGCGAGGAGTGAGGTTGCTGCCCGGACAAAATCGCTGAACTCTTGTTTGCAATGAGGATTTGCTGCTGTTTTTACTGTTTTTAGCGGTTGATAATGGTGTCGTGAGACACCGAAACGCTCTGAGTAATTTTATGTATTTTAGCCTTGTTTCCGCGCTTTTCCTTGTTTTCGTTTTTTTCGTTTTCATTACATACCTTTATAAGTCGACCCTAGATGCTATCAGTACACGTTTTGCATTAGGGTAAACTTAACACTGTAAATACGATGTACTGACTTGTACGGTTCATTCAAAATTCGCCCACATTGAAGTGAGATATGTAATAAACCAAGGGAGGAGCAACAAAAGTTACCTATTTGAGAATTATACCATGACCTTCAAGGAAAAAAAAAGCCACACTGGGAACTTAATCGTAGGAATCATATTCCTCAAGTTTGCCCTCAATTTTACAGGGTAGGAAACAAATCTGCCATGAGGCGCGTATATCTGTTTAAAAAATAAATAGCACAAACACACTACAAATGACAAACTAAAAAAATGGTGTGTGGGCCCATTTAAAATATCAGTCACCAGAAAGTCGCTTTAAATTTCACCAGAAAGTTAACAAACCTTCCTGAGAGCTCAAATAGTTATCTATTCAGACAAAGACACGTTCATTCTGCTTCGCACATTGCAAGACAATGAACGAATTTAAACCACATCATATCGCAACCGGGTATATCGATAACTGCGTGGAGTGGCAATGGAAATGTTGCATGTGTGAGGAATTTGCGATTTGATTGTTGATTCGCATGTAAAAGTTCGCGAGAAACACGATGGTCCCACTGGTTTTCTTTGAAATCAACTCCCAAGCTCAAAAAAAGCTCTCAAGTTGAGGCCAAAATGGAGGGGATATCCCGCCCTACCCTGAGAGTCCACCTCTACATCAAAACAAACTCTCCATGCAAAGAGGGGGCAAATACATTAGCAGGTTTGCCGTGTTTCCAGTTTTGGAGTCCCCTAATAAAGTGGCAGCCCTGTCAATGTATTTGCTCCCTATCTTTGCATGGAGAGTTTGTCTTGATGTAGACGTGGACTCTCAGGATAGCGTGCGGGATATCCCCTCCATTTTGGCCTCAACTTGAGAGGTTTTTTTGAGCTTGGGAGTTGATTTCAGAGAAAACCAGTGGCACCATCGTGTTTCTCGCGAACTTTTACATAAGAATCAACGGTCAAATCGCAAATTCCTCACAAATGCAACATCTCCATTCTTGCGGGCTGCCTCACCAAGGATAGATTGTTTTACCTACATAAAATGGAAGAAAAACAGTGTTGCCAACTTTAAAGAATCGCCACTGATTACTGCGTGTATTCATGAAAATCACTCACTGCCCATGCGCTTTTTTGGGTCTGAAACATTGACGATCCTCGCAAGCTGACAACATTTTTTTCTCCATTTAAACCTTTATAAATAGTCTATTCTTGGTAAGATTTTCTACCTGACTTAAAATCGATAAATATCGATTATTTTACACGCATTTGAATGGGCGCTGCACAATGCACCCAGTATTGCCAACTTCCAAAAATCGCCACCGATAAGAATATTATTCCCCCCTGAGTCTGACAAGGATGTCCAAGATACTTGGCATTCCCATCAGTGGCGAGGCATGAATGATCGATCATCGATATTTTCCATTTGAAGCTACGGAAGAGAATCGATTATTAAGGTGTCCATCGCGAACATCCTGTCTATCGATCCCTTTCTATAGGTTTAAATTGCAGATTAATCAATACATCGCAAAGTACGCTACGTCACTGATTTCCATCTTTCATTCAAGAACTGGAGAAATTGAATATTAATCGGTGAATGACTGCGTAATTTCACTGACGCTCTATTTTAAAAATTTTCCCCCGCGATTTTTCTTCTCTAACTCTTGATTCCGAGGGATCATGAATATTTAAAATAGTTGTTATCGGTGCAAACGCAAATTTGGACGCCTATCTCACGATGACGTAGCAAGCGCATTTACGACCTCCGCGAAAAGGGACGAATGAGAGATGAGAAAAAAAGAGGTTAAACTAAGAGCGAAACTGCGGAGTAGAGATCCATTAGAATCGGTTCATTGTTTCCGAACCCTTATTCGACTCATCACTCTAGGGCATCTAATTCCATTGTTCGTTAGATTCAAATTAAATTGAGCGTGACTCGATTCGGATGTGAAAACTGCGACTTCCGTAGTAAACACGTAATGTTAAGTACATGTATATGTATATGTTGCAAACAAATAATCAAATGAGGCATCTTGTCAAATGCTCAGACAGAGTGTTAAACATTCTCACTCAGATTGAAATTCTGACTTGAGCCAATTTTGGACGAAATAATTATTTGTCTTTATAAAAATACGTGAAACTGACTTTAAAAAATTTGCTCATCAAAAACCCGACTTTTCAAAACGCGATAACTCGGTTAATTTTGAACGTAGAAAGTTGTTGATTGGACGGATCTCATTATTTTTAGACAATCTAAAATAATTAGGCATCATAACACGAATTTATGACCAGTGCAACTGACCTATTGAATTGTAGTTCGGGCGGAAATCCCAGCTTTTATAGCACCATGCCCCCCCTCCTCCTCTTTCGTACTCCTCAAGGGGGCTAGGAGGAGGACTCACACTGACTTAGCGGTTAGGTTAGGTCAGGTCAGCGGGGCGATTATTGAAATGATATCGACTGTATGTCGCCGCTTTGTCGTGTCGCGCCATCGACTAAGAGCCACTTAGTCGATGGCGCGACACGACAAAGCGGCGACATACAGTCGATATCATTTCAATAATCGCCCCGCTGACCTGACCTAACCTAACCGCTAAGTCAGTGTGAGTCCTCCTCCTAGCCCCCTTGAGGAGTACGAAAGAGGAGGAGGGGGGGCATGGTGCTATAAAAGCTGGGATTTCCGCCCGAACTACAATTCAATAGGTCAGTTGCACTGGTCATAAATTCGTGTTATGATGCCTAATTATTTTAGATTGTCTAAAAATAATGAGATCCGTCCAATCAACAACTTTCTACGTTCAAAATTAACCGAGTTATCGCGTTTTGAAAAGTCGGGTTTTTGATGAGCAAATTTTTTAAAGTCAGTTTCACGTATTTTTATAAAGACAAATAATTATTTCGTCCAAAATTGGCTCAAGTCAGAATTTCAATCTGAGTGAGAATGTTTAACACTCTGTCTGAGCATTTGACAAGATGCCTCATTTGATTATTTGTTTGCAACATATACATATACATGTACTTAACATTACGTGTTTACTACGGAAGTCGCAGTTTTCACATCCGAATCGAGTCACGCTCAATTTAATTTGAATCTAACGAACAATGGAATTAGATGCCCTAGAGTGATGAGTCGAATAAGGGTTCGGAAACAATGAACCGATTCTAATGGATCTCTACTCCGCAGTTTCGCTCTTAGTTTAACCTCTTTTTTTCTCATCTCTCATTCGTCCCTTTTCGCGGAGGTCGTAAATGCGCTTGCTACGTCATCGTGAGATAGGCGTCCAAATTTGCGTTTGCACCGATAACAACTATTTTAAATATTCATGATCCCTCGGAATCAAGAGTTAGAGAAGAAAAATCGCGGGGGAAAATTTTTAAAATAGAGCGTCAGTGAAATTACGCAGTCATTCACCGATTAATATTCAATTTCTCCAGTTCTTGAATGAAAGATGGAAATCAGTGACGTAGCGTACTTTGCGATGTATTGATTAATCTGCAATTTAAACCTATAGAAAGGGATCGATAGACAGGATGTTCGCGATGGACACCTTAATAATCGATTCTCTTCCGTAGCTTCAAATGGAAAATATCGATGATCGATCATTCATGCCTCGCCACTGATGGGAATGCCAAGTATCTTGGACATCCTTGTCAGACTCAGGGGGGAATAATATTCTTATCGGTGGCGATTTTTGGAAGTTGGCAATACTGGGTGCATTGTGCAGCGCCCATTCAAATGCGTGTAAAATAATCGATATTTATCGATTTTAAGTCAGGTAGAAAATCTTACCAAGAATAGACTATTTATAAAGGTTTAAATGGAGAAAAAAATGTTGTCAGCTTGCGAGGATCGTCAATGTTTCAGACCCAAAAAAGCGCATGGGCAGTGAGTGATTTTCATGAATACACGCAGTAATCAGTGGCGATTCTTTAAAGTTGGCAACACTGTTTTTCTTCCATTTTATGTAGGTAAAACAATCTATCCTTGGTGAGGCAGCCCGCAAGAATGGAGATGTTGCATTTGTGAGGAATTTGCGATTTGACCGTTGATTCTTATGTAAAAGTTCGCGAGAAACACGATGGTGCCACTGGTTTTCTCTGAAATCAACTCCCAAGCTCAAAAAAACCTCTCAAGTTGAGGCCAAAATGGAGGGGATATCCCGCACGCTATCCTGAGAGTCCACGTCTACATCAAGACAAACTCTCCATGCAAAGATAGGGAGCAAATACATTGACAGGGCTGCCACTTTATTAGGGGACTCCAAAACTGGAAACACGGCAAACCTGCTAATGTATTTGCCCCCTCTTTGCATGGAGAGTTTGTTTTGATGTAGAGGTGGACTCTCAGGGTAGGGCGGGATATCCCCTCCATTTTGGCCTCAACTTGAGAGCTTTTTTTGAGCTTGGGAGTTGATTTCAAAGAAAACCAGTGGGACCATCGTGTTTCTCGCGAACTTTTACATGCGAATCAACAATCAAATCGCAAATTCCTCACACATGCAACATTTCCATTGCCACTCCACGCAGTTATCGATATACCCGGTTGCGATATGATGTGGTTTAAATTCGTTCATTGTCTTGCAATGTGCGAAGCAGAATGAACGTGTCTTTGTCTGAATAGATAACTATTTGAGCTCTCAGGAAGGTTTGTTAACTTTCTGGTGAAATTTAAAGCGACTTTCTGGTGACTGATATTTTAAATGGGCCCACACACCATTTTTTTAGTTTGTCATTTGTAGTGTGTTTGTGCTATTTATTTTTTAAACAGATATACGCGCCTCATGGCAGATTTGTTTCCTACCCTGTAAAATTGAGGGCAAACTTGAGGAATATGATTCCTACGATTAAGTTCCCAGTGTGGCTTTTTTTTTCCTTGAAGGTCATGGTATAATTCTCAAATAGGTAACTTTTGTTGCTCCTCCCTTGGTTTATTACATATCTCACTTCAATGTGGGCGAATTTTGAATGAACCGTACAAGTCAGTACATCGTATTTACAGTGTTAAGTTTACCCTAATGCAAAACGTGTACTGATAGCATCTAGGGTCGACTTATAAAGGTATGTAATGAAAACGAAAAAAACGAAAACAAGGAAAAGCGCGGAAACAAGGCTAAAATACATAAAATTACTCAGAGCGTTTCGGTGTCTCACGACACCATTATCAACCGCTAAAAACAGTAAAAACAGCAGCAAATCCTCATTGCAAACAAGAGTTCAGCGATTTTGTCCGGGCAGCAACCTCACTCCTCGCTCTCTCGCTACATAGGTTCTGGCATTTACAAAGAGAGGGCGTTGAAAAATTTTGTCGTGGGTGACGACAGAGCATTCAATTTTATTCCGGTGTGGATAAGGGGGCGTTCAAAAGGAAACTTACACTCCGCCTAGCGGGGTGAATGACTGCAACGAAGACGAAAGAGCTGATAAGTAGGCATTTGGACCGCGTTGAGTAGAAAGAAATCAAGCCACTTGCGCAGTAGCCAAATTTAATCAAACAAATACATTTTATAGCCAAAGGCTGGCTAAGCTGTACAGAACACAGTAATTAATATAAAATCGAGCTACAAGCCAAAATAAAGCAAGTAATATTTCAAACTACATGTAGATGAGAAAATATATAAAACTTACAAGAAACAAAGCAAACGTTTCGACCGCCTACAAACTGCGATCTCTTTTAGATTGCAGCGATCTACATGTAGTTTGAAATATTATTTGTTTTATTTTGGCTGGTAACTCAATTTTCTAATCAATTACCGCTATGTTTAATCAAACTGGAGGACTAGGCGCATAAAGCAGTTTTTGAAAACAAAATTGAGATATCAACGATTTCAAGTAAAAATATAGTCCTAATGCAAATTCTGTGAACAATTCGCTCCCGAATTCCAATTTTTAAGCATCGAGAAGTCAGTTTGACTTTTCTTTCCGCCCTAAGGATCCACGTAATTTCGAAACTTCTAACACGTTTTCCTCGGAATAGCAATAACTGCACTTATGCGCATTATCCTCCAAGCCCCTCAATTACAGGTGTTCTTTCATAGTAGATACTATTCTCAAAATCACGTTATGCTCAGAATCTGGTTGGTCGGCTGTTCAAAATTATAGTTTTACAAGCCAAAGCTGCAGTCATCAATGCGATGCGTCCCCCTACTTCCTCTCAGCCGATGGTATGCCATTTTCGGTAATGCAGGCGTATCTGTTCCCCTGTGCCCTAATGTCTCTACGTTTGTTCTCGCTCTTAAACTTATATTTCTTATTTCTCAAAATTTTCTCGATGTTACCTAAACGCAGTTCCTTTGACCGTTGTAATTTTACTAATCTCCTATCTGTATCCGTAATCTTTGATTATATAAAACAGACATCGTCACCTTCCGGCAAAAGTATCACAAGCCCCATGCGACGTTTCAAAATTCCCCGCGCCATTTTATTTTTAACAGAGAAATTGATCGAAAAGTTCACTAAATTTTCGTTGTGCTGCCGATAAAATCCAGTGAAATTTTCAAAGAGATTCAACCAACAATTTCTCTGGAAGAAAACAACATTGCGGCGGAAATTTTGAAACGTCGCATGGCGCTTGTGATACTTTGGCCGGAAAATGACCAGTTACAGAAGGGAAAAAATGATTGGAACAGTTGTGCGAATTCTTTTGAGCATTTCACGGAATTTGCTTCACGTCACTAAGGAAATATTCCGAAATTTCCAATAGACCGTATTCGATAACGGTTCGATGTATCGTTTGGTTTAAAACAATAGAGCATAACCTCAAATCAAACTGTGAGGATTTAAGTTGGAAAAGCTGAAAATGAGATATTTCCTGACAATTGCACTTTGCATTGGCATTTGGTACTCAAAAGAATAAAAAATCTGTTACAAAAGACCCACTCTCTCAGATTTCTGAATTTACTTTTGAGGCTATGTTTATGTTTTGAACCAATCAATGACGATACAATCTCACCCGTTTGATGTATCGAATACGATCCATTAATGGTTGCTCTCCTGAAAAATAAGGGAATCAACGAACAAAATTTGGCAAAGCGGCTGATGCGACCAACTTGATTCCTTTCTGCTTAATGCGGTTCACTTACGACTCCGAAGAGACAGAAAGGAGAGAGAGAGAGAGCAATTCCGCAAGGACCGACTCAGCAAAGCGGCGCGGCGGTGAATAGATGCAGCGGCTCAAGTAAGCTTAACTGGGGCTTTCGTGGACGTCCGCGTGAGAAAATATATTTTGAATGTTTTTTGAGAGATAACTCGTGGATGCTTTTCCATTGGTGATGAATTTTGTGTGGAGATGTTCTTATTCTTCTTAAAACCGTTAAGTAATTGATCATTAGGCAGCTGCTTTTCTTCAACCACCTCTGTTAGTGCTCCCATTCCGTGTCCATCAAAACTTCTGGTATTCGGAATTTTTGTGTCCAAATTTCTCCCTCTCCATGACCGTGAATGTTCCGGGATTCCTTTTAGATTTTTTCAGAAGTTCTGAGAAATTTCCGGAATATGCAAAAGATCCAAAACATTTCGGGAATTTCAAAAAATTCAGGAAAAATTCAGGAAAATCTCCAAGGTTCCGGATAATAGGGGCACTGCCCTCTTTCAACCCTTACATTAATCGCATTAGAAAAATGGGACCAGCGCAATTACAGTCTTGTTCCAATGTTGCTTCTTTATAATTATCTTAAAAATATCCCAAAATAGCAAATCGTTTTTGAATCCCACCAACAAATTGTTGATTTGAATGGAAAACACTTGTATAAATTGGACGTATTTCTGTCAAACGGACCTAAGCGCCAATTTGAGTTCCTTTTTCGGAATTTAGAATGCGGGATAGCGCGTTCTGTCAAACGGACCTAAGCGCCATGAAAAAGCATTGCGTGTATAGGACGGAATGAGCCCAACGCCCGGTTCCGCCGCCAATCCAAGCCCCCCTCTACCTTCCTCCCCCGACGGCGCTTAGTTCCGTTTGATAGAAATACGTCCAATTTTAATGCTGTACATATATTCAGTACTTTTAAAGGAAACAAATAAGTTGCACGATTTTGAAAACACTGTAATCACGCTGGTTCCTTTTCGCTAAATGCGATCCAAATATCAAGGACTTTTTTCACACGCAAAGTCCCAAGTCGGGTAAAATTAGCCCTTGCACAACCACAAATAAGACAAACGGAACATGAAATTAGAGCAAGGGATGACGGTACAGAGATACAAATATTCGCACTTGATGCTTGTCCATGTTGCATCTGCAAATTTGAAGGCGCTGTGGCGTGAGGCGTTAACTCGCCCCGGTTCCGATCCGGGAGAAAAGTTAAAAAGGAGGCCCGAAAACGACTCTCTAATTCTCGACTGTGTTTCTCTCGCATTCCTTGAAGCGACATTAAAAATAGGACAAAAAGAAACAATGCAATATGGAAATAGAGCAAGGAGAAGCAAGCACGTTGATAAAGGCGCAGAGATACAACTATTCGTACTTGATGGATGTCCGTGTTGCAGCTGCAAATTTGAAGGCGCTATGGCGTGAGGCGTGAAATCGTGATGCTCTGCTCTACGCTGCCGGTGACGTGTGGCTCAAATTCGAGAAGAAAGTTTAAAAACGAGGCCCGAACACTTCTATATCTTATTTTCGTACGTCTTAACACTCGATTTCCCTTTCTTTTAATTGTTCTTTAATGAATACATATTTCGGCGTAATTACCTTGTGCATGGCATTTCTACATCCCTTGATCCTCTTCATTCTCCTCTTGCTCACATGCGGAGATGTTTCCTTGCTCCATAAATCCATGCAGTTATTATTTTCTATCTATCTATATACCATCACTTTAATTCATTTCTGCATCTTCCACTCTCCTTCACCCTTCTTCAGCTAAAATTCGAGGATGTTTCCTTGCTGCTTAACTCCACACAGGTGTTTTTTTGCGAGTGGATATTTTTCCATGGTCACATTTTGAGGCATTTCTGCATCCTCAATTACCCTGTCACCTTCATCGGGACCGCATTAAGCAGAAAGGAACCAAGCCACATCAGCTATTGTCAAATTTAACTGGGCAATTTAATGTTTTACATGAAAACGGTTGTGCGGATATGTGTGCAAATTTCAGTAAATTTTCTGCATAGATCAAAGTAAATTTTTTAAAGTTTCAAAACGAATTCGGCCAACTAATATCTTGTAAAAAATGAAATTGCAAAGTTAAATTTGATAATACCTGATGTGGCTTGGTTCCTTTCTGCTAAACGCAGTCCATTTTGCCCAAATACGGAGAGATATATCGACGGTGCAAGTCGGCAATCACATAACTCGTTTGCGGTGTCTGAAAATCTCCGCAACTATGTTATTTTTTTAAAGGAGAACAAATGGACATGATTCCTTGAAGTTTTTGCAGAATTTTCCTCGCACATAGAAGAAAAATCACGGCAGTTTTAAAGAATTACCGTTGAGTAGTTTTCCGTTTAAAAAAATAAAGTATGACAGGAAGTCTGCGACGTCGCAAACCGAGTTATGTGATTGCCGACTTTCACCGTCGATATGTCACTAATACTTAACTGCGGTTGTTTTCTCGTGAATGGATTTTTATTAAGCTCAGTTTATGGCAACTGAGCATCCTCTATACTCTTCTTCAGTTTTATCATGCCTTATACTGAGGGTCAAGACAACCCCCCCTCATGGAGTCACAAACGGGAATAAAGATTATACAAATTGAAAGTTTTTCGTAATCTCTGATCGGCCCATTCTCGAATTCCTTTCTCCTTTCCTTCTCTCATTCCGTTTGTACCTTGCCGAACCCGTAATTCCCCGGTCCATTCCAGATTATAATCTTTGCAATTGGTGAAAACGTATTCTTTATTCCCGTTTATGACACTGAGGGAGGCCTAAAATACGGAAACCAATCAGAAATGGATTTACATTGTCTTAACTCTCGGTATAAAGGGACTCTAATCATGCCCGAAAGATGATGAGCCCTTCCATCCGACTTCATGTAGGTAGTTGATTTTTTGGGGGGGAACGGGTATTTTTGCACTGTCACCTCATGACATTTTAGTCCTCTGTTTGCTCTTCCGCCCCCCCCCCTTTTGCGCACTTCCTCGCGGAAATCCCGCACGCCGCTAGCCCGCGCCGAAACTGTAGAGCCGCCCGAAATTTGAATCTAATGCGCGGGGAAGGGGTGCTAAATTCCGTCATTCGGGGCCCACGTGCAGGGATTTTTGAGTCATTAAAATTAAGGGCCGAAAACGGCGAGGGATGAAACGGAGAAGTAGGTTAATTGGCGCGTAATGCGATACGTTCCGCACAGGTGGTAGGTGCTTGACGGAATGGACCACCAGACAAGGTCCGAATTTAAGCAATCTGATACATGTTTCTTGACTAGAATTTCACGTAGAACACGATTCACACAACGAAAATTACTGAAACCAACTCCTAACGAAGATANAGTTACTCTCGAGAGTATGCATTATCAATCTGTGGTGTCAAATTTTAATTTTTCCAAAATTCATTTTTTCGAATTAATGCCACCTAGATCGGGTCTGGGAACCAATGTGCGCCGCACCACCGTCTCGCCATAATCCCCGCTCCCTTTCTCGCTTATTACAAGGCTCCCGTGCTAAGGAAGAACGTTGTATTAACATTCGAGAGTTGCCAAACTTCTTTCAATTAAATTTTTATTTTTGTGGAAAGACATGAATATCTTTTCTTGAAATTTTCAGGAACCGTAGATGAAATTGCGAACAAAATTATCTGAACAATTGGAGGGAAAATACTTACGAGTTTACCGAGAAATTCGTGTTTTATCTCAGGAAATTTGGCAACACCCGAAGGTTCATACGGCGTTTTTTCCTATGCACGGCAGAAGGGCTGCGGTGATTTTCCTCGAAAATCCGCGTCAAGCAAAGTAGAGTTGCCAGTCAACATCGAGTCATAATCGCAGGTCAAGCTGTTTTGAGACACTTACAGGGTACGGCGTCGAACCGAGCTCCATTGAAAACTCGGTAAGTTGCTTTCAAGAGCCGTGTTGCCAAATTTAACGCGGTTTCGTTACTCCCCGCCGTTAATTGCCAAGTTTTAGCGGGAAAAGTAAATTGTGTATCGTGTCGACGATTATTGATCCGATTCAAACCTGTGACGCGAATATCTACCGCATCATAATTATTCCATTAATTGGAAGGAATGAAAGAATGAAGACACTTCACCGGAAGTTTTGAAAGAAGGCTCATGAGCATAAGTATAGGACTGCCAACATATATTTTGTGTCACCAAATAGGGTGTTCTGCAAGTCCGGAATTTCTGGAAAGTCCGGAATTAGTACTGATTTTTCAAGAACGGTCCGGAGGTACTGAAAAAGTGCGGAAATTCCGCAAGAAATTCCGGAATTTTGCTAATTTTTTGTCATTTTTGTCGTAGTTTGAGCGAGAAATTCAAATTTGTGAAAATTTTCGAATTTCGTCAAAATGGAGGTACTGACAAAGTACTGACTTTTTCTGTTGAAGAGGTACTGAATTTCTCGGGAATGTACTGAGAAATTACTGTAAAAGTACTGATTCTTGGCCAGCCTGTTTTAGTAGACACCCTGCCAAACAGCAGTAACGCAACATTTTCCAAATGGACCATTAGACAGGGTATGAACTCAATTAATACGCAAACAAAGGTCTCGTATGAACGAAGAAATAAAATCCCTCTGCCATTTCGGATCCTCGCAACGCAACCCGCCGCACCTAGCCGCGGGTGAAGCGGTGAGTGCTTGGAGAGTCAAAACGCCTTCAAGTCCGTGCGTATGCAACACGGACATCCGTAGCGCTCGAATAGTTGCATTCAGGCGTTATAATGAAGTTTGTTCAGTATTCACGGCATGCGATACTGAGGGCGCTTACTGAGGATGTAAATTTTTCCTTGAGTATTTTCATATAGTTTAGACAAAATTGCGATCAAATGCATTTTAATGCCAATTTGGTTGGCTTTCACAGAACATTGTAAACATATTGAAAAAATAATCAAGCTACAAGTCAAAAAAATAAATGACCTGAAGAAGACCGCAGTGTTGGCGGTCGAAACGTTTGATTCGTTTTGTTTCCTGTAAGTTTTTTAGTATTTCTCATCTCTATGTAGTTTGAAATATTATTTGTTTAATTTATTTTTTTGGCTTATAGCTCGATTATTTTTTCAATATTTTTACATTGCGATCAAAATTGCCTAAAAAATTTGAAGAAACATATTCCAAATCTTCTTATTATATTTCGCCACCTTCCGGCCAAAATATAACAAGCGCCATGCGACGCTTCAAAATTTCCGCCGCCTTTTTATTTACTTACAGAAAATATTGTTATCGGTTGAATCGGTTTGAAAATTTCACTGAATTTTATCGGCAGCCTAAAGAAAATTCAGTGAAATTTTCGGATAGCTTCGTAGAGAGAATTCTTTGTAAAAAATAAAATGTCGGCGGAAATTTTTAAACGTCGCATGGCGCTTGTGATACTTTGGGCGGAAGGTGACGATTTGTCTTCAATTGAAGGAAATATTGCAACGTTTAAAGATTCTTACGACGTTTTCCCTTACCATGGCAGTATTGCCAACTTTCAAATACTCTCATTATTTTCTAAGGAGGTTGTGGTGGAAAATTACTCTCCTCGGAATGCCGGGTTAAGTATCCGCGAGACAAGTTTTGCGCACGTACTTTTCCTGTCTTTTTCATATCCCCTCATACGCTACATTTATTTTGCATGCATTTTATAAGTGCATTTTCACGCTTCGCTATTCACGCTGCTTGGCTGTTGTAACATCGCGATACGTTACGATGGTAACCCCCGGCATCCGGCGCCGCGGCGCACAGTGGATCGAGTTAGTAGGAGAGATCGGACGAAATTTGGAAACTGTAAACGCTTAAAACTCCGTTTATACAAAACTTTGAAGTTCTGAAAGTGGCTCCATCGATTTTCTCGTGAAATTTTCTTTTGTGAGCACTTCTTAAAATTTGAAATGTGACGAAACAAACATTAAAATTTGCAATTTTAGTCAAAAATTTCTTATCCACTGTGCGGCGGCGGGAGGAAGCTTTTCCGTGAATATCTGATTGCCGATGAAAAGAGCTTATATGAATTCTTGGATAACCCCCGAGTGCGAGATTCAGGGTTCTCAGCTCTGCCGTGCTAAGGAAGAACGCCATATGAACATTCGAGAGTTGGCAAATATCCCTCGATAAAACGTTTATTTTTGCAGAAAGCTATGAATATTTTTCCTTGAAATTTTCAGAATTTTTAGGTGGAATCGCGAACAAAATTATATGAAAAATTGGAGGAAAAATATTCATATGTTTACCGGGGAATTCGTGTTTTATCAAAGGAAATTTGGCATCGCCTGAAGGTTCATACGGCGTTCTTCCTTAGCACGGCAGCTCAACTGGTCCCCCCGACAGCCATGCATATGAGCAAGCAGCATTCGCAGTTGATAATTGCAAGCCGTCTCGCTTGAAACCATCAACCTTCCTCCCCTCCATCATCTGCGATTTACCTCTCTTCCTCCCCTCCATCATCTGCGATTTACCTCTCTTCCTCCCCTCCATCATCTGCGATTTACCTCTCTAATAACCATTTCTCCATGCTGAGGAAGAACGCAATATGATCCCTTGTACTTCGCCAAGTTTCCTTTAATAATACATCCATTTTATGCGAAACTTGTGTATAATTTGATCCTGTTTTTTCAGAAATGTTCATTTGCAGTTTGATCGAAAGCATTGAAAACGTCAAAGAGATCCGTGAGCTCGTCAGATGAAACACGGAAAGTATGATTTTGTGTGGGCCGTCAAAATTTCTAGCAAATATTTTCTTTATTCATTCATTGAGACATTTTCCCGTGAGCTCCTCTTCTTATTTTTATTTTACTTCCTCCGTCTTTACTTAATCTTTTCCCCCTTTTTTCTCATCTTTATCTTCCTCTCTCTCTTCTTCTTCAATCTACTTTTTTATTTTTCCCCTCCTTCATCTCCACTCTCTGTCTACCTCTGCTTCCTTAAATTCTTCTTTTTTCATTTCTATTTTCTACCCCTTTCTCTTTCTTTCTTTTATCTTTTACTCATTTACTTTTCTTTTCTCCTCTTCTACATCTTCTTGCTCTTGTTCCTCTCTTCTTCTTTTTTTTCTTCTTTTTTTTCACATCATTTTTTCAATCCTCTTTTCCTTGTTAATCTTCCTCCAGCCTATCTTCTAATTGACCACATTTGTGGTAACAATTGAACGTATTAATTCTGAGGGCGAAGGAAGGTGGTCATTTTAGAAAGGCGTTGCGAGACAACTATTCGACCGCCGGTGATGCCCATGTTGCCGCCAGGTGGAATTGAAGGCGCGTCACATTCTGACGATGACACGATCACTCTCCAGCTGCGGGCCGCCGCGCCGTATATTGTTTTCCGCTCGGGTGTTTTTTCCGTTTTTATCATAAGTTTGGCAGGTTGGGGAAAATACTCATCTAAATGGGTCAGTTGCGCTGGTCTCAGAACCGGGTTTTGATGCTTGATTCCTGTAGATTGACTAAAAATGATAAGATCTGTCCAAACAGCAACTTTCTACGTTCAATATTAACCGAGATATCGCCCTTTGAAAAACTGGGTTTTTGACGTCATCAACCGCGGTAGTGACACTCTTGGTTTCTTCCACCTTGCTTTCATCCGAGTTTCATGTTGAGGAATCAGTGCAAATATGCGTATCACTGACTGATGAAAAAGCAAGGTGGAAGAAACCAGGGTTTCACTACACTGGTGGATGACGTCAAAAACCCGAATTTTCAAGGGGCGATGTTCTCGGTTCATATTGAACGTAGAAAGTTGCTGTTGGGACAGATATTATTTTTTGTCAGCTGATCTACAAGAATGAAGCATCCAAACACGATTTTAAGACCAGCGCAACCGACCCATCATTTCGTTGCAGTAGAAGCGTGCTGGGCCCATAGCCTGATGTTATTATGGGAATAATAAAATAAGAAAACTTGTCAGACAGACTTCATTCTATTGAGCACTTCTAGGTTAACAGTTGTTGAGTTTTTCATATGGTGACAAATCATTAACTTCAATAGCTGTTGGGACAAATATTATTTTTTTTAGATGATCCACAAGAATCAAGCATCAAAACACGATTCTGTGACCAGCGCAACTGACCCATCATTTCGTCGAGGAGGATTCGACAACATTCGAAAGTTCGTAATAGTTTTTCGTCGGCACGGCAGCATTGCAAAAATACTCGGACTGGCGAAGAATTGCGTCGGACCATGTTAGCTCGGTATTCATTGTTTTTATCCGAGCGCGGACGGAAGGTACTGCTTGTTTCTTTCATCCGGCGGTATTCATACCGCTATTTTCATAAGTTAAGACCTGGACGCGGAATGTTGCATGCGATATGCACCCGCAAACCCAAAAGGATGTTCGAGGTTGGTGTGAAAGGGGTTGCAGAGGGAGGGGATTTGTTGTCGGATGGCAAGCAAAACAATTGTGTCACATTTTTTAATAAGGAACCGCAATATCTGGGTCATCCGTAAAAACCTTTATCTGGACGAGAAAACGATGTTGTTTTCGAAATGAGCCTGAAATTGTAGTTTCTAACTAGGGGGCCTCTTGCTGTACAGGTACTCTACGTGTAATATTAACCAAGATATCAAGCGCTTTGAAATATTCGGTTTATGACGTCATTCACCGCGGTAGTGACACCCTTGGTTCCATCTAACCGCATGGCCGCTACGTGGCCCAACCCCCAGAGGGCGCTTCGCGCTCTCCTAGGCCCGCTTTGACAAAAGAACGAACTAAAAAATGAAAAGATTTTCATACCCGACTCTCATTTGTCCAATCTCCCTCTCGTTTGGAGCGATTGGACCAATATGAATCGATTGAATAAATCGACACTTATTTCAAACTTCACGCCAAGACTGAAACGAAACGGAACGAAGCGTTCCGTCACTTTTGGTTAGTCTGTAGCAAATCCATACCTTCGATTCACTTGTTCTGCTAACAGACCAAGATTGAACATTTGCCGCTTGGTTCAATTCTCCGTTAAATTTGAAATTCTCGCTATTTTTCATTGGCAGAAATTTCAAATTTTCCCCCCTTCTTACTCTCTTTGGTTTACTCTTATGTAAAAAAACTTGGGTCCTATTTTCAAATTCTGAATACAGCTGGCTCATCAAGGGGCTATTATCTGTCAATAGCCGCAAAATCATGGAAATCGGCCCGGTAGAACGTTCAAACGAACTATGACAAAAAATAAAAATTTACATTGTTTAAATGGGAGAATTTCCAACTTTACCACGCAATATAAAAAAAGCCTGGGTCTTATCTGAATAAAGCGAGCTCATTCAAAGACAATTGCCTGTTTATAGCCGAAAATATCATAAAAATTGGCCCGGTATAACGCTGGAACTAAGCGTTACCAGATATGCAAATTTAGGAGATCTCGGAGCTTTTAGTATAAATAATTGCAAATTGCGGTCCAGACGGTCGGCTAAGGAACAAAACTGCCTATCTGCAAAATGACGATTTTGTAGGACGACGAAAAAACTTCGTTATTTTTGGAATTTTAAGGTTAAATTTGAGATTTTTTATACATTACAGCGTCATCACAGCGCTCCCGGTATTGGAGGAAGAATAGAAACATCAGCTTGCGCATTTTATACCGTTGAATGCGGCAAAATATCGCTAACTCGTTCCCGCCAAAATTGTCACTTAAGCGGTATCAGTGGCGTGGCGTGCTTTGCGATATATCGATTGATCTGTCATTTAAACCCATGGAAAAGGATCGACGAACAGGGTGTTCGTAGCGAACACCTTAATAACCGATTCTTCACCATACCTTCAAATAGGGAAATATCGATAATCGATCATTTACGCCATGCCACTGGGCGGTATTGTTCTTTAACCATGAAACTGCTGATTTTTAAAACAATCAGCGGGGTCTGAAAGTTGTGCCTTCGAGCTGAATGCACCCTGCTCTTTGCACTGGGTTTAGACACGAAAATTCCGGTTTCAAAAGTTGGGACTCCAGTTACGGATCGCGCATAAAGTGGGAGATGCGTCCAGATCTGGCACGTTGCCGGGGAAAGCAGTGAATCAAAATGAAATTTTCTGAAAACCTGATTTATAGCGCAGTTTGAGCGAAGAACTGTATTGAACAAGTCCTTTGTTTTTCGTAAAATTTCATAAATCAACCGCAAGACTATTATTAATTGTTCAAGTGGATGGAAATCACAAATCTCATCTGCTACTATAAAAAATTACGTATCTATATCATGTTACACTGAGAAAAAGCTATGCCTTATATAAACCAATTAGTGGCTCATATGGAATATCACTAATAGAAGTAAAAGCAACATATAATAGTAGCACATCGACGGCGTATAGGTCCGCAATCACACTTCTCGTTTGCGGTGTCTGGATATCTTCGCCTCCATGTTATTTTCATATAATGGGGAACAATCATCCTTGAAGTTTTTGCAAAATTTTCGCTGAGGTTGTTTTTTTTATTTTTTTTAAATTTATTTTCAAATTCTAAGAAAAGGACATAGAAGAACATAATGCTTTCAGGCTAATTATAGAAGGAGGAGGAATAGGAGGAGGAATAGGAGGAGGAATAGGAGGAGGAGGAGGAGGAGGAGGAGGAGGGGGGGGAGGAGGAGTAGTAGGAGGAGTAGGAGTAGGAGTAGGAGGAGGAGAAGAAGGAGAAAAGGAAAAGAAAGAAGAGAGGAACGAAAAGACGAAGAAAAAGAAGTTGTCTCGTTTTTTTTTCTGTTTTTTTTCTCTTTTCGTCATCATTCTTCTCATTTCTGTTATACTTGTTGTACCTCTTCTTATACTTCTTCTTTTCCTCTTTTTTCTCTTTCCTCTCCTCATTCTGGTACCAATTTCTGCCCATTCTCTTCTCATTTTTCTTTCCTTCTTCTTCGTCTGTTCTATTCTTCCCTTCTCCCGGCCATTTTTTTCTCGTCCGTAGGAGGACTTAAATTGTGTCCGAAACCCGCCAAAATCTGACAACATCTGACATCATAATTTTACAGCGTAGCTTTGAGCTAGAAATTCACATTCGACTCATGGTCCGAGAGGCGTATATCGTACATTTTCCGGCTTCTCTCAATGACTGACCGCATATTTGTAACCCTGAAAAATCCCAAAAACTTTCTTTGCGTCGCACATCTACGGGCGCGGGCTCTGCACAACTAATCCAACGAAGTTGGTAATCTTCCATTGTGCGATGAATCATCGACGAGTAGAACAGCGGTAAAAATTTATCATGGAAGCATTTCAAAAACAGGGTGTTTAGTAAGTAGAGGTCCTGAAATCGTTCTGCACGTATGCTCCTACAAACTGATAACTTTGGACACATAATCATTTTTATTTCCTATCAGCCTCATGAAAAAAGTACAGATCATTTGGTATCTTTAAGATTCTAGAGGCAAACTGAATTCGATTGAAATATTTAATGCGCATACTTATCGGAATAATCCACATTAATCTCACCGACCAAGCAAACATTCCAAGTAGTAGTGATCGCGATAAATAGCGATTTTATCGGTTCGTTATCGCGATTAAATCGATTGCAATATATCGAGATATTATCGCATTAAAAATTGCGATATATAGCGTTTAAATTGCTACACATCGCAATTTTTGAATTGATAAAATCCTGATCAATTTTCGTCGATAAAATCGGCATTAAATCGCCATTTATCGCGATTTTTATTTCGAAAGTATCGCGATTAATAGTCGGGCGATTAAAGCGCGATTTTATCGCTTGAGATCGAGGATAATCGCTCAGATGTTGATAATCCTGGCGATTTTATCGTTATCGCCGATAAAATCGCAATATATAGCGATTTTTCCATTGAGAAATGCTACTTGGGATAGGTAAGTGGACTTAGTAACCAACCCTCATAAAGTTTAAACTGAGAAAAAGAGCCTCGAAGTTTTCATCTATATAACAATGTAAATAAATATTATACATAAACAAGCAAAATCACCCAAAACACCTACTTTTTTTCGTCCAATACTATCAAATATACGGTAATTTGAAAAATATCATGAATACTGTCATATATCTCTTGCAAAAGAAATGACTTCATAATTTTTTGTATCGTGGTTTCATTTGCCATATGGAGGTGGGAAGGTAATACCGTAAATTTTGCTCTTCTCAAATTATTAGTTACGTCCGCAATGTGAATCCCTCCGTAGCGAATGACTGGAAATTATGCTGTTTTTTCCTTTGAATATGAATATGAGACATAACATATCCATTATGAAACTAATGTCACGCGTATTTCCCTTTACTATGTTTCAAAAGCCATTCCTATTGTATTATATCAGAGTAAGCCAAACCAATGCTACTGCTTGAAATCTTCCCAGATTATCCTTCACATAGAATAAAAAAAATAATACATTTTTCAAAAAACAAAACTAAGAATTCTTACGTTTTGCGACATCCGAACGCCACATGTGCCTATCTTCCCAAACATTATCGGGCAACTGACAACGCCTTTTCCAGGATGGTATCCAATATATTTTAAGATATATTCCGGCAAAGAAAGAGAGACTCAACTATTGACACTGAATGCTACAAAGCATGCAATTTGACTTCAAAATTGAGCCAAAATCTTACAATACCTAACGACATTAAAAAATAAAATACCACGAAGAATTTTCTGACGCAGTTTGAATTTTAGTGTAAGGAAGGCCGTAACAGGCACCGTTCCTTATGTATTATGAAGTTTTTATAAGGAGGCACAGAAAAAGAAATTTAAAATAAAGCTTATCCAAATCAAGTCTCAAAATAAACAATTTAGCCGTCAAGTGACTTTCAGCGCAACCTGTGAACTTTGCACATACATCCTCGAGAACTTCCCGAAACACGTTCGATCCGAACTCAAAGAATGGCAGTATCTCTTTAAACTTCCCCTACTAAGACTAACACTCGGGCAACTTCCAAACAAACGATCGGACTTCAAAATTGATCAAAACTTCAAACTGCGAGAGGTCTTTAAAAATGCTTGGGGGTCGAGGAGGAAATTTATTTATTAATACGTTTTACAACGTTCATTTAACGTATTGACAGGAGGTTTTTCATTCGTTATTTATGGTTTCGAGAGCGATAATACGAGCGCTTAGTCTCCGCGAGAGATTAAATTAAAAGTTATTTATGAAGAGAGAGTTACTGCTAACGAATGACTGTATTTAGCAAAGAGGAGCTAACTTTTTACGAAGAGAAGACGTCTGCTCGTTATTTGGTTTGCAGAATATTCCATCAGTGCCGATGTCAATTAATGTGCGTCCAGTGACTTTCTGTGCTTTAAATTGATTTATATAGACATTTAAAGGGGCTCCTTTTCATGATTTACAATGATTCTTCTTCTGATCGGTAGGGACCAAGCAAACACTAGCTTACGATAATTTGTAAACAAAAAAAAATTAGGATTTTCCACTTATATTTAATTTACTTGGAGTAGTATAACGAACGGAACCCTTCTTTCTTCTTGAAGGCGGTTCTGGCTGCTGAACACTCATAATTCGGATGAATTTAATCGAAATCAGCCCGACAAGATCAGTTGTTACCAAATTGTCTCTCATGTTATTTATTTATTTAAGAAGAATGAACAGCCTCATTGATAATTAGCCTGATTTATAATTTTATAAGTATATTGTTCATAATGTAAGGTAAATTCTTACGAAATTTTGATGCGTTGTGATGCCTAGTTTTCTCGTAAAAATATGAAACAGGAGAGAAATTTAGGCAACGTTTTTTCATACTTAAAATATGATTTTATTTAACATCTTAAAATTTATTTACTTTAACTTTTACAATTATTGTATAGATGCATCACACTACTCGGTCGTCTAATTTTACCACTGTGCTTTAATTTATAGACAATGATTAAAATTCTAAATCTAGAGGATATCAATAAACAATAGAGAAAAAATACATTAACTTTTAAACGTCAATAAAAATTACATTTTTATGTTCTATTAAACGACTGTAATCCGATCTAATTGAAAACCTCTGAAAATAAGTTATATAAGCGTTTTAGAGTTGTAGGAGTAAATATTGACTCCTTTCAAAAGTAGCCCTGAAAAAATAAGCTTTTCATTTCCTTAATTTTCCCCCTTTCTTTGCTAACTATTACGTCACTGGCCACCCTCCAAGCTGTGATTATTTTGACCCACGTCTGATACTAATCATCAGCTCACACACGGAAACAATGATGGTTGTTTCCTGAGGCACCAAAAGACAGCTTATGAAAACGGACGTCAATCAATTTACGCTAACAAGGTGGGTCGATGAACGCGGTTGTTCGCTCATATAAAATTTATCGATTCTTACCTCGTCTTGTCATGGATCAACTATCGTCGGACTACCGTGAAACCGCGTATGCGCAATGGGACCATTATGTGCAAAAAGACGATTTGTACTAATGGAGACCGTCCTTCGATGCTCACAGGGTGTCTACTGTCTACTTGTCTACCGTCCATAAAAACCGGAAAATATCAGAAAATTTAATGTGATCAGGAACAATTAGGAAAATATCAAGGAAATCGGTCATAGATCAGGAAATTGTTATTGCTTCAAGCATTTTCCAAACATTTGATTCAATTAATTAGATTCCTGCGGTTCCTGATAGTCGCCAACTATCAGGAATCGCCGCTCTGTCTCTATTTAGCCTCGGTAGGAAGTCAATGTCCCGATACTGTTGTGCTAAGGAAGAACGTCGTATGAACACTCGAGAATTGCCAAATTCTTCCGGGTAAAAAATGTATTTTTGTGGAAAATTATGCATATTTTTCCGTGAAAGTTTCGGATCTGTATGTTCAAGTTGCAAACAAAATTATCTGAAAAATTGGGGGGAAAAAATTCAAAATGTTTCCATTAAATTCTATTTATAGTGAAGGCAATCTGACAACGTCTATAGACTCATACGGCGTTTTTCCTCAGCACGGCAAGGTACACCTCAGTGTTTTCCTAAAGTTCCCGAGACGCTTGAAAGAAATTCGTCCTGATCGTGTGTGGTTCGCGGACTGTTTTTCTTCGTTAACTTCTATTCAGGCGAAAACCAATTTCCAGCGGAGCTAACAGTAATGGCGAGAGGAATAAAAAATCGGGCGATGGTTTGGAGTATCCATGCCTGTAACTTCCGGACCCGGCGAAAACTTTTTTCTCACGACTCACTTCCTTCCGTGGACACCGTGATGCGAGTTGTGACCCGCTAACAAAAGAATCGCTCGTGACTTGCTCTTCTTTCGAACAGAGCCGTGGCGTGCTTTGCGATGTATCGATTGTTATGTCATTTAAACCTATGGAAAAGGATCGATAAATAGGGTGTTCGCAGCGGACACCTTAATAATCGATTCTTTACCATAGGTTTAAATGGCAAAACAATCGATATATCGCAATTCACGGCACGCCACTGCTTTCGAATCGTGCGTGCGGTGATGCCTAAATCGATGGATCCGCAAGCTACTCTGCCGCACTAAGGAAGAACGCCGTATGAGCCTTCAGACGTTGCCAAGTTTCCTCCGATAAAAACCGAATCTACTGGGAAATCGCGAATATTATTTTCCAAAAAACTTGGACAATTTTTCACGCAATTTAATCTAAAATATCTGAAAATGTAAAGAAAAAAAATATGCATAAATGTCCTCAAAAATACATATTTTATCAAGGGAAATTTGGCAACTCTCGAATGTTCATACGGCGTTCTTCCTTAGCACGGTAGTACTTTAAGATAACTCTGGTAATTTCGGGAGGGAATTCTTTGAGTCAAAATGTAGGTCCCTCGTCCAATAAAAATAATTTCTGAGGCGCGTAGGGCCCTACTTTTTATGATCGTTCCCCAAACAGCATCTTTTCTTTGGACCTCCCTTAATTCTTCTCGCGCATACCAAATTGCCGCACAGTGGCCCGAGTCAGTAGGAAAAGACGGACAAAAGCTTGGAACTTCGAAAGCTTATTTACACGAAAATATGAACCTAAAAAGTTCACAAGTTAATCTATTGGGTTGTTCGTAGAATTTCCTTCCAGAAACACCCCTTAAAAATAGAATTGTGACAAAATAATTATCAAAATTTGAAATTTAAGCCCAAAAAACTCATGCCCAACCTCCCGTATGTCAGCTCGTTTCACTGTATGCCAATAATGAGGAATGGAAATGCGTGATAGGGACTTAACGAATGCGTATTGAAGAGCTGATTGCAGATTTGATTTGTTCACTCATCATAATTTTTTGCGGTTTCGTTTCCAATTAGTGCATTGATTTATTTATATCTGTTATGTGCAAGTAAGTCACTCTAATCTACGCACAAGTTGTCGTTTCCTAGACGAAAGAACATAACTCCATTCCAAGGTTGGAAAATTTACTCCAAAGAATTAATTTTTAACAATAATGTACCCGAGCAATTTTTGTCAAAATTTGTCTGATTTCTGCCGAAGGTCGAAAAAAGATTCAGTGAAATTTTTACTTAGAATCGCTTAAGATTCTCCGGGTAAAAAAGCAATTTTCGAGAGGAAATTTGGCAACATTGAAATGTAGCTACGTTCTTTCGAGGAGAAAACGACGAAGTGACCATAGATGGCTTCAGCGTATGCATTAACAAACTTAAAGAAAAATAATGAGAACAGCAATGAAGAAGAGATCGCACCATAATCAGTGGAATGAAAGAGAGGAAAAGATTAAATTCGTGGGGAAACGTGCTCAATCGCGAGGAAAATTTAGAGATCAGAGTGAAGTAAGGACCAAGTGCGTGTGCAAGACGGGAAGGAGATGTCAACAAGATTGTGTATATCCACCGTTTACGAAGAGTTTCAGAATCCAATCTACCCCCTCTTTCTGGCGAGTGAAAAGAGAAGAGGAGATGATGGTCCCTGACAATTATGACATTAATTGATATTAGTAGCAGTTTCTAAATTTAAGTAAACAGCTTCTAGAAGCTGCACCGAGGTCACCATAGGGCAATCTGGTAGGGTCAAACCTTTTTGCACGGATTGGAAGATTGCATAAAGTATGAACCACTGGGAAAAAATGAAGCTTCGATCTAGAGTCCAGACTCTTAAAAACATTGACAAGAAAAAAAACTCATTATTCAATCGGACTTTTTGCTTGAATCGAAAGGAAATCCGCCTAAATTAAGCGGCTCGGCTCTTCGAATCAAGGAAAAATTGGATTGAATCAAGAGTATTTTTTCCTGTTAATGTTATTAAGAGTACATTTTAGTGCCAATTTGGCTGGTTTTCATAGAATATGGTTAAATTATTGAAAAAATAATTGAGCTACAAGCGAAAAATAAATTAAACGAATAATATTTCAAACTACATAGATATGAGGAATAATAAAAAAACTTACAAGAAACAAAACAAAACAAGTTTTTTTATTATTTCTCATCTAGTTTTTCAAACTATTGTAATAATTTTTCATGTATAAATTTTTCAATAATATTTCAAACTACATAGAGAAGAGAAATAATGAAAAACTTAGAAGAAAGAAAACAAAACATTAACAAAACAAGTTTTTTTATTATTTATCATCTTCATGTAGTTTGAAGTATTATTTGTTTAATTTATTTTTGGCTTTTAGCTCGATTTTTTTCAATCATTTTACCATGCTATTATATCTGGACTTTAGATCCAAGCGACTTTTTTTCCAGTGAGTGATCAAAATCAGCTCCAAAATTTGTAGAAATAACAAATAATCATAAAATAAATGAATTTAGCAGTTTTGGGACGGGTACTTCCTTTTTTTCCACTTATGAATGATACTTATGTAGGCACTTGAAGATTGGAGTCTTAAAACGTGAGCCATTGAACCTGAAAGTGAGCGGGTGGATGAATTCTGAAAATAAAACAAAGAGTCGCCGAAAAAAAGTGTTCACGAGCATTCGTAAGCTTTATTCCGGGTTATAAGAATCTTTGTCCAATGTTTTTGTGTCCAATTTTTTTTGGTCCATTATACATTTTTGTCCAGTAGTTAGTTTGGTCCAAAGGAAAATTTGTCCTACCTTTTTTAGTCCTCCTTATTACTTTGACCCATACATACTTATATGTCCAATGAGCAGATTTTATTTTTGTCCAATTGAATCAGTGAGAAAGGAAACACACAAACTCGAAAAATGAAAATAATCAAGACACACACAAAACTGCATATCAGGTGTAGAAGTTAATCTAAGAAAAATATTTTTGGCGCCTAAAAGCAAGTACTTAAGGAAAAGGGGTGTTACTGTTAGAAAAGGGGAAAATACTGAATAGGGGTGGTAATGTTAGAAAAGGGGAAAATACCTCTTATCTCAATAGTTGGGTTCAGGACGTTGGGGATTTGAATGCAGTTTTAAGTGGTAAGCAAGCGCTCTCAGATAGGTTTTGACTTCGCCCTCTCCTTTGTACTGCGCATACCGTTCAACTATGGCCTTCACTCTGTCCTGATTCGTGACGTAAGTTTTGTTGACCGGAGCCGAAATGTTGTGTCCTCCTCTTTTCTGGACTATATTTTGTTCAGTTTCCTCTTGGACGTCTCTGAGTTTTTCTATAAATTTCCAAACATTGGCGTGATACGTGCCCACGAGGCGATTAAACTTTGAATGGAAACCTTCGACAACGTTGTTTGTGCGGTGTCTGTTCTCTAAAACTAATGTGTAAGAATTCCATACACGTGGTGGGAAAAGTGGGGGCACTGCTCGTCGACGACCTCTTCCTCGCCTCCCTCGAACATAAGTGCGCTCGATGTACTCAGCAAACTCAAGGACATCTTCATGAATTTCTTCCACGAGCGAATCAAATGTTGCTACCAAATCTTCCTCAGGAATAAATGGTAATGCCATCAACTCCAATAAATGCTTCCTTATCTCTGAATTCTCGGTGTCAAGGTATGCGTTTCTCAACCCCCTGTTCACTATTTGTCGCCACAGAGATTGTCCGAAATGAAAAAGACATCCATTAATCTGGATTCCATCAAAAGCCCGTCTTAAAGCGTTCATATTGCCGATCTCAAAATCCGTAAGAGCATGTTGGAAGTGGAGGTGAACGTTAATAGATACTGCATAAATTTTAAGCTGTTGGTACAGAACGTTGTAAGTGTCTTCGGTTTTATTGGAACACAGCATGTAAACTAAAGGCAGGACAACGCCCATGAAAAGGCCGTGAAGAGTGTAGAGCTGCAAAAATTGGTTAGGGACCGACTTAAAAGTTCCATCAGAAAATATCGTATCGCTGTTTCCAAGTATTTTCACGTTGCTCTCTGTTGAAAAAATGATGATCCTTTCTGGACTACCCGCACCGTTGTCAAAAATAAGGAAGGGCTCGTCATTTTTAGTATGCGAGTAAGGGTGGTCAATTACAACATCGTTCAAAGACTGAGGGATCCGCGGTCTTCCTAAGTTCTGTTGTAGATTTACCACTCGCTTCAAAGCATTTTTCTGTGGCAAGCGCATGAGAATTTCCTCATTGCTGACATTCTGCAAATTTTGTCTGATGACTGTGCTGGGGGTTGCATTTGGTTGATTTTTTGCGGTTTCTTTGATACTCTGAACAATCTCTCGGACTTGGATCATGCTTGTATCTGGTGGATGCAGATGCTTGCTTGTGTCACATTTGAAAATGACCAGTTCGGCAACATTTTCAAGGCACCCAACGCTTGTTATGCATCTGGCATTGCACGCCGATCGTCGTTCGCATCTCCAATATTCTCTAGTTTTTCCTTTGTTGAACGAGTGGTGGTGGTATACATACCCCTCATTACTCAGGATTGATTTATTTTTTGTTGATTTCATTAGGATCGGAGCCATTTGGAGACAAATTGAACTTGGAATTTCGAAAAAAAAAATAAAGAAAAAAATACGAAGAGTTACATAAGACTTGAAATTTTGAATTTATTGAATTTGTTTTAACCTTTATAGGTTAGACAAAGATAAAAAGGCCCTTCATTTATTCCTAATCACCATGGTAGCATATCCTCTTGTTAAAATTTAAGGTTAAATTCATATGTTGATATTTGCCTCACTCGTCACTAATTCATTCCTATTGTGCACTGTTCTTGGTCAAAAAGAAAAACTTTGTAAAAAGGACAAAAAAAAAAAAAAAGATTGGACCTACAACGCAGGGCCATTTTATAGATTGGACCGAAAAATGTAGGACCAAACTTATTGGACTAACTGGCACTGGACGAAATTTTTTGGACAAAAATTCGCTAGGACGAAAAAAATTGGACGAAAATTCCTGAAACCTTATTCCGAGGCTGTAGAAAAAGCACGTGGGAACGAAAATATCTCCTGTTAAGCCTCCAAAAAAGTTTTATTCCATTTATGACGTAATTATATTCGTCTACGGGCAAGGCACCACGTCTCTCTTTCCCTTTGAAGAGTTATGAATAACATTTTTGTGATGATTTTTCCGGCAACCGACAGGTTTCTTTTTTCACTAGTCATTCAATATTCGTCGCCGTTAAATTCATCAATTGCATCACTGATGAGGATGACGTCATCGGTTAATCATCAACGATCCATCCTTGAAACCATCCATGTGACGCTATCGTGTCAAAGTCTCGTGGCAAGGGTGAGGGTTGCACGGGTGAAGTGAAAAATGTGAAATATTGAAAATTCCCCCGAAATATTCCTTGGAATTTCACAAAGTTGTGAAAAATATAAAATGTATTAAACGTATTTTCAGAGACTGGGTATATCACACGCACTAAAGCACCAAAAAGCGACAACTAGTCGCCTTTCCTTTAATTTTGCATTCAATTTTGAAAAGCACCTATCAGTCAATATTTTTCATGTGTTTCTGCAATTCCGTGAAATATTTCACATGAAATTTCAAGATTTTATTTTTCATGAAAAATTGCAACCCTGGAAAAAGTCGGGAGATCAAGCCCCAAAACGCGCTTGTTTTGATGTAATAAAGTGCAAGTAAAACGCAATGGATTTACCAAAAATGCTCATTGAATTGCATTTCTTGTGTTCGTCACTTGAAATTTTCCGCCTGGCAAGAAAAACCGAAGACAACCTGTCAACTAATTTCAGTGTGTTTTACTCAGGCTGACTGATTCACCTCGAAAGTTTTATCAGTGTTGCATATCAAAGGTCGCGGGAGATTTTTGTGAAACCACACGGAAAAAAAAGAATTGCTGATTCAACAATTCATTGCTAAAAACAGTGAGTGCAATGTTTCAACGCAGATTTTACAATAAAAAATGCTACTGTAACCACATTGTAAACTAATTTAACCACGGGGGTGGTTACAGTAGCATTTTTTTGTTGTAAAATCTGCGTTGAAACATTGCACTCGCTGTTTTTAGCAATGAATTGTTGAATCAGCAATTCTTTTTTTTTCCGTGCAGACTATTTATTTTCCGAGCGTCATAGTTTTATTTCGATATGGTCATATTGATTAATATTGAACTAGTTTCTCTCACTTCCAAAGTCAACGCTGGTCTGATTAGAATCATGTGAAACGTATTTTGCTAAACGATGAGTCCCTTGCACGCAGGAGGTACAGCTAGGGTCCCTTTATACTGAGAGTTAAGACAACACCCCCTCATGGAGTCACAAACAGGAATACAGATTACACAAATTGAACGTTTTTCGTAATCTTTGATCGGCTCATTCTCAAATTCCTTTCTCCGTTCCTTCTCTCATCCCGTTTGTTCCTTGTCGAACCCGTAATTCCTCGGTCCATTCCAGATTACAATCTTTGCAATTGATGAACATGTAATCTTTATTCCCGTTTGTGACACTGTGGAGGCAAAAAAAGTTTTCAGGACATTTTGTCAACGGTTTTTTGTCCGCGCTCCTGTTTTGCACAGTGGTTTAAGTCCACGCAGTGCGCAATGCGTGAAGTATTCCTGTTAGGTTTGTAGGCGCCAATGCGCGTGTCGCGCTGGTCACACTCGCCCGCCGCCACGGGGCAGCGTGCCACGGCACTTCAAGCAACTATTTCGCAACTGAGATGTTGTGCAGCATCATACGAAATTGAAGGCGCTCCAACGTATCAAGAATGACAGGCATCCTTTGAGAGTACAGAGCTTTTCTCGCAAAATAAATAAAGATACTACGACACAATAAGATCGCGGTAGTCCGTAAACGCGGTTTATTTGAAAACGCTTGTTACGGAATACGCAGATTGCGTGCTAAGGAGTGGATTTCAGACTTTTTTTATGCATTCAACGTGATATTTGAGCAAATTTACTTTCAGAAAGTGTTTTCAGTTGGCTGTACAGTGTACCTCTTGCCAGCAACAGACCCATCTAATAAGATAGTATATTTTATGGTGCTTTAAATGTTACCCTCCCTAAAGGTCCATCACTCTTTGAATAACACATAAGAGTACAGATTAAATGACACGGAATAAAAAGTGTCAGGGGTTATCCCCTAAAATTGTGGTATACTACTCCAATTTATTGGATGATTATTTGGACATCTCTAATTAATTGTATCAGTACCGCAACTCAAGTTAGGGTAGTACCGCAAAATTTGGGCTCGTTACCTAGTTTATTGGGGTACTACCATGATTAATTGAGGTGCTACTATAATTTAGTGGGGTACTACCACAATTAATCGGAAATGTCCATATCATCCAACAACCTCGTGCTTTTTTTTCCGTGGAAAAAAGTGCAAACCTGGCATGGTGCTAAACCACGAGAAACTGGAAGAATGCAGAGGGAAAATGAGTGGGTGAATTATTAAACTATGATTTCATCAGAATCCTTTGATCAAGGCGAGAGGGAAACAAGAGGGTAAGGTACGCGGAACACTCCGGCGGAAGGAAGGTGATGAGACGTTTGTAAACAAGAAACAAACAAGAGAACGGTGCTTTGAAACGTTAGCGGAGAGGGTGAATGTAATATTTAAGGGAGAGAGAAGAAGTAGGGCGACAGAGGCTGGTATCAGCGAGGGCGGGGGTGGAGCACACGTAAAGAGAGAGGTGGGAACGCTGGCCTACGGTGACTCGAAGCGTGTTGCGTCGCCACGGGCTACAAATATTTAGCGTTATGAATTTTCAAACAAAAATATTAAGTAAAATCCAATACGTCATAAACCCAGGTTCTCGACGCAATTAGCCGATTCTTTTCCTCGAAATGTAAATTTGATCCGATGGAGACTAATGAAAGCAATATGCAGTTACGGAGGTGCAGTAATGAAAAAGTCTTCACAAACAAAGAAGAAGATAATCGAACAAAGAGGAACGAAGCAAGAATCGAAGAAACAATCGCGGAAACGATCAGTGAAGAATCTGCTCGTTTCAAAACTACGGGATAATCAACCGTGGTAAGACGAGTGCTGAGCTGTTGCGCTTCACAGTTAAGTGCACGGTGCACACTAGAAACCTTGAAGCGCCTTCAATATTTGTGTATGCAACACGGACATCCGTTAAGCACGTTTAGTTGCATCCAGGCGCTGAGTCAGCCGTGTCCGTGGCCAGGGTGTCTACAAGTCCGGAATTTTCGGATAGTCCGGAAATACATTTAGTACTGAAAAAGTGTTGGAATTCCGCAAGAAGGTCCGAATTTTTTTTTCATTTTTTGTCATATCTGTCGTAATTCGAGCGAGAAATTCAAATTTTCAAAATTTCTCGACTTTCGTCAATCGGTAGCACTGAAAACGTACTGAATTTTTCTGTTGAGGCGGTTCCGTGTTTCTTGGAAATTTACTGAAAAAATGCTGTAAAAGTACTGATTTTTGGCTACCCTGTTATAGCAGACACCCTGGTGGCTTTGACAGGCGTTAGCGCCTGAGCACCAGATTGCATTACTTCCCCTTCACTAAACACAATGACGACTCATTGTATGTTCCACAGAATAAAATAATTTCCATTGTTTTTAATTGAATGAATGGGGCCCTTTTTAAAAATCAATTTTAGTTTAGATGATCTGAAGATCACCGGAAAAAGTCTGTACTAGAAAGCAGGAGTAGTAAAAACTAATTTTTAATAATTAGCACTTGGATAATTAAAATTTTTGTAACTGCAAATGAGAGAATATCACACAATATAGTCTAATTTTTCATACGAATACTCAAATAATGTGTAATCTCCGATCTAAATTCATTCAAGTGCCGGTTGGTCTTAGAAAAAAATACCATCGAAAAACTGAGAAAATTTTCCATTGACCAGTTTCATCGGATTTTATTTCATCTTTCGCGGTTTCCCTGAAAAGAAAAGAACCATATATCTGACCTAACTTTCGTGCACCAAGTAAAGATGAACCATACCCATTACCAGTGTGGACGTTTTACCGATAATGACTTTTTACTCCATACAAATTTGTTCTTCAACTTTTTCTTTCCTGTAAGTTGTTTAATGTTTTAATTCCTATAAATATTCCTCAGTCTTCAATGAGACTGAGGTCAGAGGGTTACAGATTACAGATCCATGTTCTATGCTTTCAAATTCTTAGAAATTAAGGACGGAAATTACTTTTTGTAGATTCACCTGTCAGTTTTATTAGATAGTTTCGCCGGGCGCTACTGACTGGATTTGAGCCCAGAATCTATTGAACTTGAGTCAGACGCGCTGACTATTAGGTCAACCTATCCGGTTTGATACACTCGTAACTGTGAGAAAAATTTCGTATCCAGATTCCATTCCGGACTAAGCCAAACTAGCCTGATATTTTCAGTATCAGATACGTTATTTTGTACCCAAAGCATCGATGGAACATCGATCATACCTTTAAGACCCAGGGAGCAATCCTTCATCAGAATAAGCTAAATTTACGTTAATTTAAACCGTTCCTGTTGATGAGTGAGCTCGTTCTGAATAGCTAAAACCTTCGCAACGTCACCATCAAAATTGTTAATGGCTACCCGGGCCAAAAGTAGTAAATCAAACAGTGGCGTGGCGTGAACGATCGATCATCGATATTTCCCCATTTGAAGCTATGGTAAAGAATCGATTATGAAGGTGTTCGTTGCGAACACCCTGTTTATCGATCCTTTTCCATGGGTTTAAACGGCAGACCAATCGATATATTGCAAAGCACGCCACGCCACTGAAATCAAAACTGAGACGATTATGCACTGCTCCGCGTTGAAAGGCGCCGAGCGCTGAAGGGATCAAAGCAGATCTTCTACCCATATTTCCACCTGCAAATTTATCGCACCAGTGTCAACATGACCCCCCCCCCCTCTCACCCTCGGGGAAGGCAACAAAATCAAAAGCAAAGTTCAGCAAGGAGAGAAGGTTTGCAGTGGTGTTTGTTCTGAGAGAGTAACTTGATCTCTCAACCTCGAGCGACCATGTATCGACTATAATCGTGATTATAATATCCAGGTTGTCTACGTTCCCGCGTGTAATTCAAATTATATTCAGGAAGGTCATAACTTTCATCGCAAATCTGACAGAAGTCGTATTGAATCAATAGAGGTTGGTGCGGCTAGTTCGAAATTAAGATTTAACCACGTCGGGTCATATTTATATAGTCGCTCTTTAGACACGTCTTTTCCTGAAAGACCCCATACGGCTCATATTGTCATCATAGCATGTTATTAAAAGAACAATTTTTCCAAACATGGGGTGTATCTCAAGAAAATAAGTATAGAAATAGATTCTAACGAAAGATTAAAGTGATTTACTGCAAAGAAAATTACAAAATAAGTACGAAAAAATATCAGAGATTCCGGAAAGATTAAGGTAGGAACGGACCAACCTTAAAATTTGCAATGATCCTAGAATTTTCCCTCGTGCATTTCGTAATTTTTGCCGTGGCAAATCAGACCGTGGCCTCGTCCATTGGTGGATCCAGCAAATTGGCAAAATTTTACTTTTTCCATTTAAACTAATGGAAATGTATCGATTCTTGGAGGGGCCAGGAGCTCCTACAATGATCGATTATTTAGCCTAGATTTAATTGGTGGAAATCCGGTGTTGCCAAATTGCTATAGATCCACCTCAGTTATGTTGAGGACTTCTCAAAGCCTCTCTTAGTTACAATACCACGTGGGGCGTTCCCAAGAGAAAGGAGTTGTTTAAGGAGAGACTATGAGTATGATCCAAAGTCTGATGAGAAGCGTGCATATCAAGTCAAACGCTTACCCAAAAAGTTCCTTGATGTTCCTTTCAATTATATATTGAATCATAATAAATGATATTTGACAATATTCAATGATCATTGAAGATCATAAAAAGTTATGTGTCACTGTAAAATGCGGTTTCCTCCCTTGAAGTCAGAAGTGTTACGCCTCCATTTTTTCATGGTGCCTTACAGTGGCGTAGACAAGGGGGTCTGAAGACCCCCCCCCTTTAGCCTCGTTAATTGCCTCTTTTTTTGACTCTTGGAAGGCAGACAAAATATTATCAGGGACGTACACAAAATAATGTAAAGTTACGGTCCCGTTTTTTTTTTTTTTTGGACGTAATTGTTTTATTGTGATTTACAGGGTGGAACTATCTGTGACAGGAGATAGCCCGAAGGCCTATAGTACATACTAAATGAAACCTAAATGTTTAAATTGAGCACATTTATATTATGCGAGAATCCCCCCTGTATATCCCCCGCCCCGTAAAGAATTCCTTATTGCGCCACTGGTGCCTCACTTGAAAACTCATTGAAATGTGCTTTTTCCGTTTGTTACAGATCAGTACTGCTGAGCGCAAAATTCTGGCGAGTCGGTTCCCCGAAAAGGCGAAGAAAATGACATGTGGCATATCACCAAGTCCCGAAAATAATGTTTTACATCACTATGCTGCTCCTGAGCCTAATGTGTTCAGCTAAGCCGAGGTACCTGAAAATCGAGCTCACGGGAGTCACCGCGGAACCGGAAATGAACAACTCGCACCACGTGACGTCACCAGTCGACTGCGACTCCACCGCGAAGCTAACAAAATGCAAACCAGCAGTCCCAGCCGGAGAGATTTTCCGGGGTGATCGATCGCCTACCTGGGTCAACATCACCGAACTTATAAAAATTATCTCTGCTGGAAGTAAAATTTACACCGGAAGTGGAAGCTCTACCAACCAAACCACTTCCGGTCATCAAGGCTTTCGTCAGGGCGAATTCACCCATAAAGACGACTTTCAAAGACTTTCAGGGGCACCCACCAAGGTCAAGGTCATCATTACCGGAAATGACGTATCGGTGATTAACGGAATCTCCACCGGAAGTGCTGAGAGGTTTCCCGCCGGTGGGAAGCAGCAAAGGAGTGATTCCGTTCTTAATGATGAATTTCGAAGCCTTGAGATATCGGACGTAAATGTAACAGCCACACGTGGGATTGTAGAGATATCGCATCAAGAAGCAAGAGATTTCTCATCCATTAGTGATATCCTTACCGGAAGGAATATCGTAGCAAGGAATGCAACCACTTCCGGTGGCGTAGGACTCCTCAGCGACGACTCTCAAAGACTCAACATATCGAATAAAGATCAGTTCACTCGAAGTGGGATCTCGACCGGAAGTCCCGTGATTTCACGAAGAACCGGAAGTGAGCTCCGCGAGAGCAGGAACAATTTCCGGCGGAAACGGAGAACCGGTCGCTCGGAGGTTTCGGACAAGCGCGCGCGGAGACGGGTCAAGAAACTCGCGGGAGGGAAAGAAAGCGCGGACGACGCGAAACCGGTTGAGTGGCAACCGGCGGAGTGCAGGAATGCGACCTGCCACCCGGCCGCGAACCGGACTTCCGGCACTTCCGGTTTCCTGAGCAACGTTTCCGGTTTGTCGGAGGACGAGGAGGCCCGGAACCAGCGGATCCTCTACGCTTTCCGGTCGGCGTACCCGATCGAGCAGTGGAAGAACTGTTGCTATTTCAGCGAGGACTTCCTCGCGAGCATCAACCCCCACTGGCTCCAGTTCACGCCCCCGGACAGGTCGTCCCACTACATTTTGGCCAGCCTCTACGCGGTCATCATGGTCGTCGGACTCTTCGGCAACTACCTCGTCATATTCATGTTTCTCAGGTCAGTTAACCAGTTGTTCCTCTGTGTTTCGCAGGCAAATCGACGGTGAAACTACCAAACCACGTATCTCGTTTGCGGTGTTTAAAAATCTACGCTCGCATTTTATTTTTTTGAAGTAGACCAAATCAATATCATTCCTTGAAATTTTCACAGAATTTTCTCCGCACGATGAGGAAAAATCACACAAATTTTCAAGACTGGACGTTAAGTAGTTTTTCATTTAAAAAATAAAGTATGACAGGAAGTCTGCGACGTCGCAAACCGAGGTACGTGGTTTGGTAGTTTCACCGTCGAAATAGTCGAATCCGCCATTTTATCAAATGCCCAGGTTGATAGTCAAATTTTCAGAGTTTATGTTTTCACACAGTCCTCTAATATCCGATATTTGGAGAGTAAACATCCATAAAGGTTTCAGGACATTCCGTCAACGATTTTTTCTCCGGGCACCTGTTTAGTCCAGTAATTTACGTCCACGCGTAAAATAAGAAACAGTGACTTGGTCCAAAGGTTATATTTCAGTCCGTATGTAAAATTATATTGACACTATCCAATTAGAAATTTGAAAGAGAAGAGGGTGTTGTTATGGTAACTCATTTTTAAATGAAATGTTACTTTCTTCTTTTAACTCGTCCTTCAAATTTTCATCGGGAAATATTTTGTTTTATTTTTCTTCCTATAAAGTTAGTTAATATATTTTAAGACATTCAGCGTCACAGGCTATCAACGTCTTTATAGAGAATTTTGAAAATGGGAGTACATACGAAAATTAAGATTTTTAAATTAATAAATGAAGAGTTTCAGAATTTTGGTAGTAATATTGGGTTCATCGCATGTAAGTGGGTTTGTATTTCTGTTGATTGTAGGTGTAGGTGAGTAGATCTGCAATATGAGATATCAGAGCCGAGCAGTCCATAATTACGTGTTTGACGGTTAGAGAAATTGCAGAGGTTACAGATGGGTTCATTTTCTTTGGAGATGATAAGATTGTGACATCGTGTGGCATCGATATTAATCTCAATGAGCCGTACTTGTGTTGAAAGGAACTACACAAAAATGAAAAAGAGAGAGAGAAAAAACCAAGTAGGACGCAAACTTTGGTTTTAACCCACTCTACATCGATCTTTTACAGTCAAACACGTCCAATTTTGAGCGTTTGGTTGCGAATACACCACGCTGCAGCACAGTAAAAGCACAAAATATGAAAGAAAAATTTTAAAGCTCTGGAAATCATTGCATTAGACACGGAACCACCTTGATATTTTCAAAACACACGTTATATTTTCCTTTAATACATATTTTTTTGTCATAAATTTAAATGAGAATAATCCGTGCAGAGCGTGCAAACATTTCAAAATCATGAGTTGAAAAATGCTGACTCCGCGAGTTTAAATATTAGAGTCTAACACAGAGCAAAATGCGCACTGGCGCCTACAAACCTAACGGGATACTTCACGCGTTGCGCAATGCGTGAAGTATCCCTGTTAGGTTTGTAGGCGTCTATGCGCGTGTCACGCTGGTCGCCCGCGCGCCGCGGAGTGCTACGGCTTTTCAAGCAACTATTTCGCGACATAGGTGTTGCACAGAATCATACTAGATTGAAGGCGCTCAACGCACAAGAATGACAAGCTTCCTTTAAGGAAAAGGAACAGGGAATACATGGATCAGGAAACTAATACCAGAAATATACATATGGTTAAATCCAAGACAGGGCTCCAACGCGTGGACTTAAACTACTGGAAAAAGCAAGTGCTCGGACAAAAAATCGTTGACGAAATGTCCTATAACCTCCATAAAAACACAGACTATCACACTGAAAAAAAACAGAGTGTTTTTTTCAGTGCATTACATTTCCCATTCAAAAATCATGCCCTTTTTTGCAACTGTCCAAAGTGTAAAAAACTATTTATTCCATAAAATGATCCACATTTTGAGATAATTGCGTAATTAGGAACTAGAAAAAACGCATCTATCATTGTAAGAAGCAAATTTTTACGGATCAATTTATTCCACGTGATCAGAGAATGATTTTATCAACAGTCAGCAAAATTATCAGAATTTCAGTCTAATTGTAAGTCAGAATATTTGACTGATTGCCTCGACATGAACAAAATGCCTGAGACTATTTGTCTGCGACATATGCATGCTCATGTTAAGAAACATGTATCAGAATGCTTAACTTCGCACCTCGTCTATAAGTGGTCCATTCTCGCCTGAAGGCACATTTTGTCAGATTTCATCATAAATTGTCGCCTTCCTTACATAAAAGCTTAAGAAGACTTCGCGATGGACCCGGTCGTTAATATAACTCAATGCATTCCTGGGCTCATCCCAAATTGCAGTTACGCTGTTTTGTCAACCGAGCGATGCAATACTCCCTCCGACTAGGGAATTAGTCGTTTTATCTGTGTATATCCGATCGTCTCATCTGTGTAAGAAGTCATGGCACGGCAGATGAAACGCCTCACCTCGGAGCATCGGTAAACAAGAAAAATAATCCTCCTTCGAATTCCCTCGGAGTCGCAGGTGGTCGGGACCCGTTCATCGTGGGGCCTCCAACGTCGCACAAAGGATCGATTCGATAGGACAGTTCGGACATTTGGAAACTTTAAACGCTCATAACTCCGATTATACAAAACTTCGAGGTTCCCAAAGTGATTCCACCGGTTTTCTTGTGAAATTCTCTTCTAGGAGCACCCCTTAAAATTTAAAATGTGCACGGAAAAAAATTAAATGCTGATTTAGCATTTAAATTGTTAAAAAAAAAGCCTGTCAAGTTTCATATGCTGATTTTACAATGCAAAAATGCTAACACAACATTTGAATTTGTTCGTTTTACAGTGGGCGTAGTTAGGTTAGCATTTCTCTAAATGGACGTATTAATGCTAAAAGGAACTACGTGCATGAGGAAAGATGGGGTGTGCTACTGGAGGCTGGATAAGAAACAAAGTGGTCTGTGGATATAGTTCCTTTTGAGAAAATGGAACAGCTGGATTTTTATATTAAATCAACAGGAACTGAGCGTTGACTCGTGAGCCGTGGATATATGACAAGAGCGTTGTGGACAGGGCTCATGAGTTAAAGCGCCCTGACGACGAGTTCGTTACCGTTTTGCGTCTCGATCGTCGCCGCTGACGTCACTGGCGCTTTAAAATCCCCATTCATTCGACTTATGACCCTCAACTAACGAGCACACCCCATCTTTTCTCTTGCATATAGTTCCATTTAGCATAAATACGTCCAAATGTAAAATCAGCATTTGAAACTTGTCGGACATGTTTTTAACAATATAAATGCTGAATCAACATTTAATATTTTTCCATGTGACGAAACAAACATCAATATTTGCAGTTTCACCCAAAATTTTCATGTCCGACCCCTCTGATTGACTCGATCCACTGTGTGTCGCCCGTGATATTACGATCACTGAGCGGTGCAGCGGGGGTAGTTTAATGGACCACTAGACAAAGTACGAATTTCAGCATTCTGATACATGTTTCTTCACTAAAATTTCACGTAAAACACGATGCGCACAACGAAAATTACCGAAATCAACTCCTTCCGAAGATATTTAATGATTCTTGGTGCGTGAATTGAAACCACCCGCTCATGAAAACTCAATGCTCTACGTGATTCACATCGCGCGCTAAACGTTATCATGAACGCCTCTGCGATTATAAAATCTGGTAACCTCAACCTTGACGCTTTGACTCAGCTATAGCAAATTACTTATAGTTTGAAAAACACATGTGGGAAATGAACACTGCTTGATTGAGAAGCTTGCTGAAACCGTTGTAGTGTGCGATTTGACTCACGTAGAGCTTTGAGTTCCTTGTGAGCGGGCATTTCAAATTCCTCGTAACCAATGTGAAATAAAAATATTAATATCTCCGTTAGGATTTGGTTTCAGTAATTTTCGTTGCGCGAATCGTGTTTTACGTGAAATTCTGGTTAAAAAACATGTATCAGAATGCTTAAATTCGTACCTTGTCTAGTGGTCCATTGGATAGGCAACGGGAATACACACGACCCTGGAGTCGTACATAGCTGAAACCCCGCCGCACAGTGGATCGAGTCGATTAGAGAGATCAGACACGAAATGTTTGACTAAAACTACAAATTTTGGTTTTCGTTTCGTCACATTTTAAACTTTAAGGGGTGCCCCTTGAAGACAATTTCGCGAGAAAACCAATGGAGCTCCTTCTAGAACCTCAAAGGTCTTTATGAACGGAGTAACAAGCGTTTAAAGTTTCCAAATTTTGTCCAACCTCTCGGATCGACTCGCTCCATTGTGCGTCGTCGCCGCTGACGATAACCACCTCGAGTGCCCTTCTTTCAGTTTCACTTTAAAGTTCACATCTTGACCTATTTGTTTTTTTATAATGAAGCCGCTTTCCCGGGGAGAAAACTATCGACGCAGTAAGGACTCCCTCCCTCCCCGCCGCGGCATCCCGACTGAGGATAAGTTCTGAAACGGAAATCGGAGACGGGTATTGTGGCTGTAAGCACGAGACGAATCCGTCTTGGATCTAATAAGCCACTAAACACGCTACTTTAATCTTTAATGATGGCCCTGCCCTGTTAGTAACGTCAAATGAACCGAGTTCAGTACTACCATGCTAAGGAAGAACGCCGTATGAACATTCGAGAGTTGACAAATTTCCCTGGATAAAAAATGTATTTTTGACAACATCCATGCATATTTTTCCTTTAAATTTTCAAATATTTTAGATTAAATTGCGTAAAAAATTGTCTGAAAAATTTTGGCGAATAATACTCGCTATTTTCCCATTAAATTATGGTTTTATCGGAGGAAACTTGGCAACGTCTGAAGGCTCATACGGCGTTCTTCCTTAGCACGGCAGAGTAGGAAGTAACCGAATGCATGACGCGTCTATAAAAGCATCTATCTGTGTATGGAAATCAGCGGTAGATATTTTGGTTTTAAATGGGCCTGTTGCTAACTTGAGCTATTGAGTCCCTTTATACTAAGAGTTAAGACAACCCCCCCCCCCTCATGGAGTCAGAAATGGGAATAAATATTACACAAATTGAAAGTTTTTCGTAATCTTTGATCGGCCCATTTTCAAATTCCTTTCTCCGTTCCTTCTCTCATTCCGTTTGTTCCTTGCCGAACCTCCGAACCTGTAATTCCCCGGTCCATTCCAGATTATAATCTTTGCAATTGGTGAAAATGTAATCTTTATTCCCGTTTGTGACACTGTGGAGGCTTAAAATACGGGAACCAATCAGAAATGGATTCTTATTGCCTTAACTCTCAGTATAAATCTTCAGCTAGAACAAAAAGAAGACTTGTTTCTTATAGAGTCACTCTCACTAAGTCAAATACGCGCTTCACAAACGTCGGGCCGTAAAAATAGTAATAATAAATTACTCTGGATAATTTCAATTCATCACTCTAGCTGAAGTTTGCAACAGGCCCATTCTGCTGTGTTAAGCAAGAACACTGTAAATAAACCATCAAGATTTTCCCGCGTTTTTTGGAACTTAACACTTTATAGAATAAAAAAATGTTTTTCCCATGCACCTCAAATTTCCAGGTTAAGATCTTGATAGTATTTGCGAAATAATGCTGTGAAAACATTTTCCGCAGGTACACAAGTTTTTTTGCTACACTGAAAAAAAAAAAAAAGAATCTTTTTGCCGCCAAGAAGTATTTCTTTTTAAATCAGGAATTTTGCTTAACCCAAGCATTACTTGCCTTGAATCAAGAAAAAGTCAGCTTAAAGCAAGATAAAAAAAAAAAAAAATTTGGCGACCAATTCAAGAAATATCATGCTTGATCCAAGCTACTTCTCTTTTCAGTGTATGACACATTTTTTCCAAACAAATTAAAATGGCGTTTACGGCGTTTTTGCATTGCACGGCAGCATTGCGCTATGCGTGTTTTCCTGCTCGTCCAAATTAGAGTGCCCTTTTTTGGGTGTGAATATGTCGGTAATTTTGAGGTTATGTCATGGAGCTTTCAGGGCCCCAAAGGGCAGCCAACCAATGGATTCAAGTTATCCAGAGTGATTTATTATTGCAAGTGTTACAACCCGTCGTTTGTAAAGCACGTATCTGGCGCATACATCCTCATAATTTTGGAATAAGCGTTTGAATTTGATATTAATTTGCTCACTCCAGCCAAAGTCATCAATAAATGTGATACTTTGAGATTTTTTAATCCATCAGCACATTAAAACAAATTAGAATGGAATTATATGTATTGGCTGTCTAGTAGAATTTGTCGGTGAAAGTGAGCCAACAACTACTTTCTTTACCATTATTGTAATGGAAAATACGCATGGACAAAGAGCGTTTGCTCACCAAAACCGTGGAACACATACGGGTTTTTTTTTTTTTTTTTTTTTTTTTTTTTTTTTTTTTTTTAAATAAACCCAAGATAAGCTGTCATCTTAGGTCAGATGATCATTGTCTATTCCCCTGAATATATTCTCAAGAAAAAGACCTGCCTCATTTGTCAACTCCAAAAATCTCAGGCAAAAAATCTTCCAATTGTTACTCTTAGTAACCTTGAAATGATTGACAGCCGTCCGTTTTTTTTTTCAATTCATTCGTAGAATTAGGGAAGGGTTTCGGCTGATGAAAGTCGGAATGCCAAGCACCTGCCGCTCAAATTCTGGCAGGGATGGAAATCACGGAGTTGCGGCAGAGTTTGTCTGTGTTTTCGGGAGAACTCTTTTTACGTTTTGGCGTGGGCCCTCTTATGCAATGAAAACTACCATTGCCGCGGCTCAAGCGGCATATAAGTCGTGGTTATGTCACCGAAAGCTTTCCAATTCAAACAACAGCCTCACAGCAAAAATCAGAATTGATCATCACCTGGGTCGAGCCGACGAGGGGGCTTTGACTTTATTTGGTGCCTCAACAAGAACCCACGCCTCAGTATACAGGGTCATTCAAAAGTCTCGCATCATCCCTATGAACCTTGCGGTTCTCGCCCAATGGCGCAGCGTGCTTTGCGATATATGTATCTATCGCATGCAAATAGTAAAATCAGGTTTTTGGCAAGTGCCTAGGCTAACAGTCGAATATTCTTACTTCAATTGACTTTCTGATAATTTTCCGAATTTCAACCAAAATAATGCATTGCTCCTTGAGGAAAGAATTCTCTGTGAAAACCGGCATTTTACAATAACATCTTAAACGAGTTTTAGCTCCTAAACGAACATTTATCCTAAGATTATTAGCGAGTCATTAAAAAGGACTTTTTTGAAATCTGGACATTAAATATAAGAGAAACATTTCAAGGGGGGGGGGCAGCAAAAAGAGTTCCTAGATTCGATAAGTTATATGTAACAAAATATTGAAAACTCGTGAGCTCTTTGCTACAAAACACAATTTCGGTAACTGCTAAAATTTGACTACCTGCCTAGGCATTTGATAAAATACCTGATTTTACTAATTGTCTGCGACATAGCGATTAACATCCCATTCGAACCAAATAGAAATGGATCTATTAACAGGGTGTTGGCGACGAGCACCTTAATAATCGATTCTTTACCATAGTTTTAATTGAGGAAATATCGATTATCGATCATTCACGCTTCAACACTGTTCTCGCCCTCTCTCAAGGATATATTCCTAAAATGGACCACTAGACAAGGTACGAATTTAAGCAATTTGATACATGTTTCTTAACCAGAATTTCACGTAGAACACGATTCACACAACGAAAATTACTGAAACCAACTCCTAACAAAGATATTAACGTTTTTATTTCATATTGGTTACGAGGAATTTGTGTGTGAACCATGTGTTGTTCAAACTATTAGCAATTAGCTATAGCTGAGCCAAAGCGTCAAGATTGAGGCTGCCAGATTTTTATATCGCAGATACTGTCATGATAACGTTTAGCGCGGGATGTGAATCACGTAGAGCATTGAGTTTTCATGAGCGGGTGGTTTGAATTCACGCATCAAGAATCAATATTTATCTCCATAAGGAGTTAACTGCGGTAATTTTTTTCGTGCGCATCGTGTTCTGCGCGAAATTGTACTTACGAAACATGTATCAGAATGCTGAAATTCGTACCTTGTCTAGTGGTCCATTGTTGGGGGTCCCAAAAGTAGTTGTCTTTGACCTGCAAACACTCGAAAAATATCAAGTCTTTATTAAAATGTTTTCGAAAGTTACGGAGGCGGTGCCAGGTTCCTGCTTCTGGTGGTGTGGGAATTTTAGATCACCTTGTGGTTACAACTGTTTCAATGAGAATGTTGCAAACTTTTGTAAAAGCGAAAAGAGGAGATGTTTTTATTCAAATTTAATCCCTTCCCTCTTAAATAACGATGAGCAATCGCGATTTTTTCATTGAAAAATGCTACCGGGGAACAATTTTGGCGCGTATACGTAGTATACCGCCTTTGCGATCGTTTCGAACCCTGCTCGATACAATAACCGAGTACCTTAGCTCCTTACGTAGTAACTTTACTTCTGGAACGTAAAGTCGCTTTAAAAGTATTCTGGAGCTATAATAGCTAAATCACCGGTAGTAAATCCCGTTATATTATTAAAAAGAAATTGACTCCATAGTTTAATTCCTTAGTTTCTTGAATACAATTATTTTAAGCACTTAAATATTCATACCACCAATTTTAGCCATGGGGTGATTTCCTGAGAGCCGATAATATCACGAATTTCTCATAGAAATGGCTTGCTTTTTTGGCAGCCGATTCGGCCATCGAACCGGAGTTTAAATGGAAGTTGATAATAACCCAAAGCTCTGAGAAAAATTTTGAGATGAGCATAAGAACGGTTTGTTGTAAGTAACGAGGAGAGGCGGGCAAAGTGGCTAAAATCCGATCTAATTTTTACAGTTTTTCTGTTGAATTAATGTTGCCGCGGGCTTCTGACTGTGTCCACACATAGTTTCTGTTCAGCATATCGATACATAAGTATTTACACACGTAGAATCTAATTTTCACGTCGAGGAGTCGACATATTTTGATTTTTTCGATTCTATACGGAAAATTGATAGTTTTTCAGGATTGAAATTATTATTGTTTCATGAAAAATAAATGCACCCAAAATGACTATAGCATATTGATTTTCACACATTTGCTCTCACGAAATTGGTTGGTAAATTCAACGAGTGGGTGCATCGACCTGGTATATCAAGTTTCTGCAATTTTTTACGGCAAATCAGTAGATTTTCGGGATGTAGATTGCTTACTTTCAATTCATGAATGAATAAGGCAACGACATGGTTGAACTTCTTTGCATGGAAAGACGTTTAAAATAAGAAAATCAAGACGCATTTAATGCAATTGCATTTATGTCGAGTCAATTTCTTTTCAATAATATAACAGGATTTATACTACCGGTGATTTGGGTATTTTAGCCCCAAAATACCTTTAAATCGACTTTATCTTCTAGGAGTTCGACAGAATTTTTCCTTTCTTCGCTTAAATTATTCCGTAGCACTTTTCTTCAAGAATCTGATAAGATTTTGCTTGAGGCAGATCAAAAAACTTAAATTCGATCGAATAGCTTTCTACATTCACAATACACGGTCTCGTCAAGGTGCGTCGTTGACCTCGCAATGTTGGATCGTGAATTCTCTTGTTGTGCTGTTTGCCTATTTTGAAATCTCTATAAATGAAAACTAAAGGGGTTGATATGTGCGAGTTAATGACGCGCCTTATCAACACATTGTGTTGGAGTTCACTGCTTGTTTTAAGATGTTACAACTACAGAAGTGAGGGGCAGGCAGTGAACTTCGGGCTCAACTAACCAATCCTACTTCATTGACACATGTTAAAGGCTTCGTCAGCGTAAACTGCCGCACAGTGGAGCGAATTATTGGGAGAAGTTGGACAAAATATGAGCACTTTAAAAGCTCATATCGATGTAAATATAAAACCTCGAACTGTTACCATTGGCACAACTTCGAGGTTCTTATGGAGGTTCTTCTTTATGGAGTATTTTTTTAAAGAAGCACCCCATATAATGGAGATGTTGCAAGTGTGAGGAATTTGCGATATGACTGTTGATTCTTTTGTAAAATTTCGCAAGAAACACGATGGTGCTACTGGTTTTCTCTGAAATCATCTTCCAAGCTCAAAAACCGCTCTCAAGTTGAGGTCAAAATGGAGGGAATATCCTACGCTATCCTGAGAGTCCACTTCTACATCAAAACAAACTCTCCATGCAAAGATAGGGAGCAAATACATTAGCAGTGGTGCCGTGTTTTCAGTTTTAGAGTCCCCAAATAAAGTGGGAGCCCTGCTAATGTATTTGCTTCCTATCTTTGCATGGAGAGTTTGCTTGATGTAGAGGTGGGCTCTCAGGATAGCGTGGGATATTCCCTCCATTTTGGCCTCAACTTGAGAGCTTTTTTTGAGCTTTAGAGTTGATTTCAGAGAAAACCAGTTGCATTATTGTGTTTCTCGCGAATTTTTACGTAAGAATCAAGAGTCAAATCGCAAATTCCTCACACATGCAACATCTCCATTTATAACGTGACAGACTCAACATGAAAATGTGCAGTTTTAGGAATAAATTTTATGTCCGACCTCAGGAATAGGTTCGATCCATTGTGTGCCGCCTCCACAAAAGTTGTATTTCACCCTTCTGCGACTCGTTCTCTTTGATTTCCCTCTCGGTCCCGAGCGACCTCTTAATTAACGGAAATATCGTAAAGTGACGTAATCATCGTGAGGTTGCACGACTGCTTGGCGTTCGCGGGGAGTTGCCAAGAACTTTGAGGTGATATTCCAAAAAACCTCAGAAGTGGAGGCAAGGCTCAACCCAGTAGAACAATGACTCCTTGAGGGTTACGTAAAATACCCGAGAACTGCCCACATTTTCGAAGAGCTCAAACCTTGGATGGAAGTGCAGGGGAAGGAAGCTCTGCGCTCGAGGAAATTTCATGATTCGGAAAGTCTAATTTACGTGGTTGGCGTGGAAGAGATTGGCTCCTTCATTCTGTAAAGTGCTAAAATTATACAAATGTAGCCGTTTCCGAGACAAAGGGCCTTCGATTGCCGCGAGAAAATTTTGAGGAGACTTATTTTTGTTACGTCCAGTCTAAAAATGGACCGAAAGTGGCCACGTCATTACGAGAGTGTGCCTAAAATTGGACTGCATTTTGCGATTTGGAACTATAAATTCTGGCTCTTCTGGAAAAACACTTATATGCATAGGGAAACGAATGGCACATACGTTGTTTTTAAACCGGGCTGGAATTTATAGTTCAAAATTGCCGAATGCAGTCCAATTAAGTGTCCCTATTTTAATTCTCTAAAAGTATCTGGGATAGAGCAAATCAGTATAATAGATGTTTTAAGTCATACTTTTAGCTTTTCAACGAGTTTTTTTTTTTAATTTGGTCCACGGGTTGCTGAGGTTTTTTACTTTTTCTGGGCCCTCCTCCTCTCTTATAGGCTTTTTTGCGTGCAGCCGTCGATATTTGACATCATTTTAGGAAGGCGTTATGAGATAACTATTCGACCTTGGGTGTAGCCCATATTGCCGCTGGATGGAATTGAAGGCGCGTCACATTCTGACGATGACACGATCACTCTCCAGCTGCGGGCCGCCGTTTATTGTTTTCCGCTCGCGTTTTCTCTCCGTTTTTATCATAATTTTGGCAGGTTGGGGAAAATAATCATCTTAATGGATCATGAATGGTTGCTTGATTCCTGTAGATTGACTAAAAATAATATGATCTGCCCAAACAGCAACTTTCTACGTTCAATATTAACCGAGATAGCGCCCTTTGAAAAACTGGGTTTTTGACGTCATCAATCGCGGTGGTGACACTCTTGGTTTCTTCCACCTTGCTTTCATCCGAGTTTCATGTTGAAGAATCAGTGCAAATATGTGTATCACTGACTGATGAAAAAGCAAGGTTGAAGAAACCACGGGTGTCACTACACTGGTGGATGACGTCAAAAACCCAAATTTTTAAGGGACGATATCACTGTTGATATTCAACGCAGAAAGTTGCTGTTTGGACGGATTTTATTATTTTCAACTAATCTACGAAAGTCAAGTATGAAAATACGATTCTATGACCAGCGCAACTGGCTGATTGTAACGCTTCAGAATCTCAGACCGTTTTTCTCTTTTTTGGGTTTTTTGTTCTTATTTTGTTTGAAAAAAGGAAGAATAACGAACTGAAATAGAATCTCGGCATCTCTTATGAATGTATTTCAAATTATTTAGGAAGAGTCTTAAACAGTTTCAAGAAAAACTGATGTTTAGTTCTTTTTGGAAAAAGGAAAAAAATCAATACAACCGAAACATGAGAATAGATGTGCGACGTTTTAATCGCAAATAAACAGGCTTTTTCTGCTTGTGGCTGTCGATATCTGACATCATGTGAGAAAGGCGTTTGTGAGATAACTATTCAGCCATGGGTGTAGCCCATCTTGCCGCTAGAAGGAATTGAAGGCGCATCACACTGCGATGATGTCAAAATTACACTGCAGGCTGCCGTTAAAGTGAAACTCCGCGTCTTATCATTCTCGATTCTGGTTTTCTTCCCGTTTTTATCATAATTTTAGGAATAAGTGAAACATTTCAGAATCTTTGATCATGTTTAATTTTTTTTTTTTTTTAAAGTTTCCCCCGTTGTTTAAATTTTTCGTGCACAAACTTGAAATGAAGAAGGAAAAATCGCAGACAATTTTTTCGAGAAATTTTGTTTTCTAATTTGTAAGTACGCAAAAAAATTAAATAAAAATAAAGCATGAGTGGAGATATGCATTGTTTTTCATCGGAGATAAACAGCCTTTTTTGAGTGGAGCCATGGATATTTGACATTATTTAGAGAAGTCGTTTCGCGTTTAATATTTTGCACAACTTACTTTGAACGAGGTTTTGCTCAAAATCATGAAGTCCTTAATATATATTTTTGTTTACATTCCCCCCATATACCGGAGGTCTTTTGCCCAAGTAAGGGGGTAAACAGGGTGATTTTCTCCCCCTGTTCGCCACTACAAAGGAAAAAGACGAAAGGGAAAGGTGAGGGAAAATGTTACAAAGCCATTCTTTGGGCGGAATATGTGGATTCGCTTCTACCATTTGTGTTGGCCGAATCCGCCTTTGAACGAAATATTAGCCTTTCAACTCACATATCAATAAGAGTTCTTTTTTTGAAAAGGACTTGTCTTTTATGCAATCGTGTTTTCCTCAATTTTCGAATTTCCTAGGTCTTCTGAAAGGTGATTCCTGATGAATCACTCTGGTCACTTTTTAAGCACTGAAAAAAATTCTCGGCGTTTTTACGAAGGTCCGTTGGTACCTTTACCATCTCACTTTTTTACCAATTATTGGTAATTTTACCAAGACAGACTGGTAAGCCCACCTAAAAACCGGTATTTTTACTGTTTTTTCAGGTAAGAATACCACTTTTATTGGTAATCAATTCCCGGTAACTTTGCCATTTTATCTCGGTAATTCTACCACAGTCGATAAAAAATATTGGCGTTTTTACCAAGGTCCAGTAAAATTACCGAGAAAGTTCAATAATTTTACCGAGATTTGTCGGTAAAATTACCAATTCCATCAATGGTAATTTTACAAAAAAAACTGGGATCAAATAGAACCCTAATTCTTGGTAATTTTACCCTTTTCTTAGTAAATACACCGAGATTTTTTTTTCAGTGAGGAATGTCGTCGCCGATTTTAAATATTTATACGATTAAAGTATACAATTAATCATACTCGTATTTCAATGAATTTTTCAGAGCTAAAAATGATTGAAATATTCCCGAACAGTTCAATTATGTTAATCCAGGTGCATGGTTCCACTGAGCTCAATACCAAACGGTGTCAAAAATTTTAAAATTCACGCCGTTTGACTTTACAAGGCAATTATTTTCTCACATTTAAAATCTCTTCTTTTTTATACTAAAAGCTCCTAGATTTCCCTCGTAGACTTCTGGTAACAGTTCGTTCTAGCGTTCTTCTCGGCCAACTGTAATGATTTTTGCGGCAATCGACAGGTAAAAGTCCTTACACGAGCAGTGGCGCGGCGTGAATTGCGATGTGTCGATTGTTATGCCATTTAAACCTATGGTAAAGAATCGATCATTAAGGTGTTCTCTGCGAACATCCTATGTTGATCGATCCTTTTCCATAGGTTTAAATGGCAGAACAATCGATATATCGCAAAGCACGCCATGCCACTGTGCACCAGCCCGCTTTTTTCAGATTTCGGAAAGATGGCCCAGATTTATGTATGTCACGTGATAACGATGTGAATACATGTCGATTTGTCGTTGTATGCGATGTTGTTTTAACCGATACATAAATACATTGAATGAATGGGATTTCAGCCGGGACCGACCAGTTTACGTCGTTATGCCCGATATGTCGTTATAATCGATGTCGTTAAATCCAATATCCACTGTATTTCAATTTTAATCTTCCGTCGCATTTCTAAGGCGCAATGATACAACTATTTGAACTCTCCGGAATGCGTAATGTATCACGCCGCATTTGAAGGCGTTTTCAAAACAGCCAAGTTCCGATACCCGGATTATCGTTTTGCATAGTTCATATTCTTTTGTTTTATTCCGTAACACTTTTTTATTTTTAATCCTAGTATAATAACTATCCATTTGCTAAGAACAATTCTAGCTGAAGCGCACTTAAGCTTTGCATTTATGACTGCAAAAATGTTAACGGTAATCGAATAGGCCAGCGTGCATGAAGGCTACATACCCCTATTCAAAAACCGTGAATTTTCATTTTTTTGTCACAGTTCGTTCTAGGGTTTTACTGGTCCGGTTTCCAATATTTTAGGGACTATCAACAGGTGTTAGTCCATAGATCAGTGGCGACTCCTGAAAATTTGCAACACTGTTTTTCCTCCATTCAAATCCATTAAAAATATCGATATTATGTGAGGCAAGCCGCTTCACCAAAAATCGATATTTTTGCACGGATCTAAATTGAGGGAAAACAGTGTTGCCATTTTTCAAGAATTGCCACTGTTTGCATGAGATATGAGCAGAATAGCTCAGCTAGCAGTGATCAGGATTGATATTTGATTGTTTCAAATAGCCCAAAGCATTATCAAACAAGACTCCACGAACAATTTTTTTAGCTAGAATACAACCAAAAATAATTTGAACCGCGTATAGTAGAAAGGAACCAAGCCACTGTAAAAAAACTGGGCAATTTAATTTTTTACAAGAGAACTTTTAAAAATGCCCTTTAAAAATGCCAAGGAATTTGCTTAATACTATGCAGAAACTTCACTGAAATTTGCACAATAATCCGCACAACCGTTTTCATTTAAAAAAATTGAACTCCACAGTTAATATTCGTTAGCTAATGTGGATTGGTTCCTTTCCCCGTAACGCGGTCCAGATGGACCAAGACTCCACTAAGGATCGATTGTTTTCCATACATTTAAATGGAGGAATAACAGTGTTGCCAACTTTCAGGAATCGTCACTGCCTGGATGGGGAGAACGGCCTCGGGAGAGAGTCTACCATGAATGTTTTCTGTGTGCATTATCCTTACTCCAACTCACACAAAATCTTTATTTTTAATAAAAAAGTCAATTTAAACTGACGTCCATTGAAAAAACAAAAAAGTAGGGCGCTTATTCTGCAATCGAATCTCACGCGGGACCTTGAAGTCGGTTGCCCGAGCTCAATTTCTGAAGAGCCCTCCACGTTTTAAACGCTCCCGTGATGAAAGTTACGAAGTGAAGACTTGAAAGGGGCTCCTTTCTTCCTGAGTGAACTTAAAATCCTTTACCTGGAATCTCAAGAGCTTAAATATTTGCCGAGATTTCAGCCGATTGAAGACGGCTCGGAAAAAGTCACTGATTTTCGGCAAACATTATGGTTCACTATACTCTCGCGGTCAGGAAAAAAGCCGTATGAGAATTTGAATGTTGTCAAATCTCTGAGAAGAAAAGATAATAATTTATGAGGAAAGATATTTATATTCCTTTCTAATACATTCAGGTGAATCGAATTCTTCAATTCACATTCTTCTCATTCACTCAGAGTCGAGAATGATAAGACGGGTAGTTTCACTTTAACGGCAGCCCGCAGTGTGATTGTGACGTTGTCGCAGTGTGAGGCGCCTTCAATTCCTTCTAGCGGCAATGTGGGCTACACCCGTGGTCGAATAGTTATCTCACAAACGCCTTCTTCACATGATGTCAGATATCGACAGGCACAAGCAGAAAAAGCCTGTTTATCTACGATTAAAACGTCGCACATCTATTCTCACGTTTCGGTTGTATTAATTTTTTTCCTTTTTCAAAAAAGAACTGAACATCAGTTTTTTCTTAAAACTGTTTGGGACTTTTCCTAAAAAATTATAAAATACATTCATAAGAGAGAAAATGATGGCTTAACTATAGCGTCTCTTGTGGGTTGCCGTACGTTAGCCTACTACCTACCTCCTTAGTCCATTGCAACTACCTGCTTCCACCAATATGATGCCTTCTTTTTGCCTTTTGCGTCTTTGTCTATAAATTTCAATAATCGACCCGCCGTTTTAATAGAGAGGATATATCGAGTAACTAACTCGCACACGGAGAAAAAATAATCATTTGCTAGCTCTTACAATGCTCCCTCGAAATTTCCCAGTCGTATTTACAATGTTATTTTTGTGGCCAAATTTTTTTACAATAAAACGAAATTCCTTTTGATAAACACATTTTTCTAAACTAACAAAGTTTTTTTTTTAATTTGTGAAGAACGTCCCTCACAATTTGTCGCCCACCTGACATAAGGGCGTAACTATGATCTGCAATGAACCCTGTCCTCCATACAATTCAATGCTTTTCCAGGCTCACCTCAATGTGTAGTTACGCCCTAATGTCGGCCAAGTGACGAAATCGCCGGAGATGTAAAGGAATGGTATTCATAAATTTTCATATAAAACAATATTTTATAGAGAGGAATGGACCACTAGACAAGGTACGAATTTCAACGTTCTGATGAATGTTTCCTAACGAAAATTTCACGTAAAATACGACGCGCACAACGAAATTTACCGAAATCAACTCCTTCCAAAGATATTTACTGATTCTTGATGTGTGAATTCAAACCACCCGCTCATGAAAACTCAATGCTCTGCGTGATTCACATCGTGGGCTAAACGTTATCATGACAGTCTCTGCGATATAAAAATCTGGCAGCCTCAATCTTGACGCTTTGGCTCAGCTGTAGCAAATTTCTTATAGTTTGAACAACACATGGTGGAAAATGAACATTACTCGATTGAGGAGCTTGTGGAAACCGTTGTAGTGCGCGATTTGACTCACGTAGAGCTTTGAGTTTCTTGTCAGCGGGCAGTTCAAATTCCTCGTAACCAATGTGAAATCAAAACGTTAATATCTTCGTTTGGAGTTTGTTTCTGTAGTTTTCGTTACGCAAATCGTGCTCTACGTGAAATTCTGGTTAAGAAACATGTATCGGAATGCTTAAATTCGTACCTTGTCTAGTGGTCCATTAGGTAACATTCTAATTTTCATTCAGCGTTAGTTGTTTCAGTGTTAAACTTTCCTTTCCTTCATAGACTCAAATATCAGCGCCCAAATTCGCACTGTGACTTGGCATCGGTGTTCTATCGATTTTTCCACTCAATTAAACGCGCGCCAGTGGCGACGGCGAGGCGTGAATGATCGATGAACGATATCCTCCCATTTTAAGCTATGATAAAGAATCGATCTTTGAGGTGTTCGTTGCAAACATCCTGTTTATCGATTCTTCTCCGTTGGTTCAAGTGGCAGATTAATCGATATACCGCAAAGCACACCACGGCACTGACGCGCGCGACTCAGCCAGAGACAAACTCCCTGCTAATGAAACTCACCCTCCTTTGATATATTTAAATTCCTCAGCCGTTCCTTACGAGTGCCTTGAGAGACCTTGCTGGAGTATCAAAAATTAAATCATTCGAAATGAGGTTCTTCGCACTATTTGGCATCGGAGCGTACAGATGCTCATGAAAAGGGTTGATCCTTTTTTCCTCGTGACTATGAGAAACACGTTCCTTTTGTTTATATCCTGGTTTTTTTCTATGTATAGCTTCCAAAGACTTGCTTTCAAATTTGAGTGAAAAACTGTATAAAAATTACTCACGACCCTAATAAACTTTTGAGAATTCTCAGAGGCTCTTTAACATCAGGTCTCAGGGAACCCCTCTGGATATTTTTCTGAGTAAACTAAGCGGAAAAACTATTAAAACACTGCAGATTCTTATATTTTTGGCTGCGGGTCTTATTTGGGAACTAGATAACATACCTCTAAACATTTTCTACTCACCGAAAATTTTAGGTCGAATCCAGATTTTAAGGTTTTTCGCACCCCCCCCCCCTTCTCATTCTTCAGAGATGTGCAGTTTTCCGAAGAGGATAATCAAATCAAGTCACTGTGTCAAAAGCCGACAAACATGAGTAGAGTAGCGCATTCAAGAAAGTTAAAAGCGTTTAAAAATTACCCGAAGAGTTGCCGGGATAACACTGGGAAACATTGGATTAGGATTCTTGCAGACTCTTAAAAAATTGAAAAGAAAAAATGCTCTTGATACAACCGAATTTCGATTGAATCAAGAGGAAAACCGCTTGGACTAAGATGCTTTGCTCACGGTGCAAGCAAAAATCCGGTTGCATCTAAAGTATTGTTTCTTGTTAAATTTTTTATGAGGCTGGGCTCTGGATCCAAGAGACTTTTTTTCCGGAAAAGCTGAAATATTTTCGGCTCGATTGGAAAAATTAGCGATCCCATCGCCCGGAACTAGTACCGAATCTCGGAAATTTTGAGATTTGTCTAATTTTTCACGGAACTTTTGAAATTCCTGAAATGTTCCGGATCTTTGGAACTTTTCGGAACTTTTGAAAACATCTTAAAAGAATCCCAGAACTTTCGATGGTGGTTGAGTGGGAGAAATTCGAACGAAAAAGTTCCGAATCTCGAAATTTATGAAGGACATGGAATGAGAGCACTGGGAAAAATGTTCGACTAAATTTAGTATTTGCTGTATTTTGGATCCCCCCCCCCCCTTAAGAATAGGAATTTTTTTTAAAACAGGCTAATCAAATCTATTCACGGTGTTATGAACCGAGTAATAATGCATACGTTAAAGTTAAAAGCGCTCAAAAATCACCCAGAAGCTGGCCGAGACAATCTGAAACATTAATTTCCCCTGATATACCGTGAACGTAATATACGTGACCTCACATTCTGCCGTGTTAAGAAAGAACGCCTTATGAACCTTTAGGCGTTGCCAAATTTCCCTAGGTAAATCGCGAATTTTCGGGAAAACTTTTGAATATTTTTCTTCCAATTTGTTAGATAATGGAGATGTTGTATGTGTGAGGAATTTGCGATTTGACTGCTGATTCTTATGTAAAAGTTCGCGAGAAACACGATGGTACGTATTCGTTTTCCCTGTAATCAACTCCCAAGCTCAAAAAAAGCTCTCAAGTTGAGGCCAAAATGGAGGGGATATCCCACGCTATCCTGAGAGTCCACCTGTACATCAAGGCAAAATCTTTATGCTAAGATAGAGAGCAAATACCTTAGCAGTGATGCCGTGTTTTCCGTTTTAGAGTCCCCAAATAAAGTGGCAGCCCTGTAAATGTATATTTGCTCCATATCTTTGCATGGAGAGTTTGCTTGATGTAGAGGTAGACTCTCGGGATAACGTGGGATATTCCCTCCATTTTGGCCTCAACTTGAGAGCTTTTTTTGAGCTTGGGAGTTGATTTCAGAGAAAATCAGTGGCACCATCGTGTTTCTTGCGAAATTTTACATAAGAACCATCAGTCAAATCGCAAATCCCTCACACATGCACCATTAATTCCATTTTGCCTTAAGTTCTTGAAAAATATCTCGGGAAAATATTCACAACTTTCCTCAAAAATAAGCATTTTATCGGAGGAAATTCGGCAACTCTCAAATGTTCATACGATGTTTTTCCTCAGCACGGCAGCATTATGATGGGTACGTATCGCAGATATGCCCGGATGAGTGGGCGGGAAAATGAATAGCGAGCAAGGAGGCCCGGCTCAGAGAGGATTACGAACACAGGAAAAGGGTCTGCTATGTAATCCGTAAATTTGAGGAATTTTCCGCCCTTTTAAAAGCTCCTTTCCCTGTCCCCATACTCATCACATTAATACTGATTATTCCTCGGGAACTACATTTGGATGTATCCAAATCGAAACGACCCATCTCCATCAAGACATGGATCCTGGCGTGCATGTATTCCAAGCGGTTTCAGGGCCCATGAACAATAGAGTTAGTCTCTTTCGATTTAAATTCGGACTCGCGCGTGAAAACGACCGATGTACCATTCAAATTATATCGCGCGTTTGTCATTTTAGACCCGTGTACATTTGTGTTTCTCCCGACCGAATGTAGGCGCTCCGTCGGGAAGTGCGAGCACCTCTGTTTAGCAGGGTTGCCACAGTCAGGGATTACCGGGAAAACCTGGAAATGTCTGGGAAAATGACGAAAATGTCAGGGAAAAATCGTTCAGTCATCTTTATTTACTTTTTCGAGTGGGTTTGACGTTTCGAACAACAATTTTCTCCTGAAAACTTTTTCTAACTATACGTCTTTTTCACAATCAGGCACTCGTTCAATTGAGATGTTGCATGTGTTAGGAATTTGCGATTTGACTGTTGCTTCTTCCGTAAAAGTTCGCGAAAAACACTATGGCGCCACTGGTTTTCTCTGAAATCAATTCCAAAACTAAAAAAAAACTCTCAAGTTGAGGCCAAAATTGAGGGGATATCCCACGCTATCCTGAGAGTCCACCTCTGCATCAAGACGAACTCTCCATGCAAAGATAGGGAGCAAATACATTGACAGGGCTGACACTTTATTTGGGGACTCTACAACTGAAAACACGGCAACCCTGCTAATGTATTTGCTCCCTATCTTTACATGGAGAGTTTGTCTTGATGTAAAGGTGGACTCTCAGGATAGCGTGGGATGTCCCCTCCATTTTGGCCTCAACTTGAGAGCTTTTTTTGAGCTCGGGAGTTGATTTCAGAGAAAACCAGTAGCACTATCGTGTTTCTCGCGAACTTTTACATATTAATCAATAGTCAGATCGCAAATTCCTCACACACGGAACATCTCCATTGTCTGGGAATTTCACCAAAATGTGTCAGGAAATTTAATTTTTTTAATTCTGTGGCAACCCTGTATTTTGATTTCGGGTTATTCATTCGGTCTGAGAAGAACACTAGGGAGTAGGTTTGTGTACTAAGCTAAAATAACGAACTTGCGTAGGGTTTCTATTCGAGATATGCTATTTTTACTGAATAGGTTTGTGAGAGGAGTAAAATAATGGGAATGGAGGTAGAAATTGTGCTTAGAAGATGAAATCCTGACCTGACATCTTTACTTTTCGTCCATTGAAAATTTTTTTTGAAATCTATCGCGGACTTAGTTGAGTCATTAAAGTTCCGACATTTGCTCGTTTTCTCAGTTTCAGAGGATGAGGGGACCATAGTGAGAGAGGTTTCTGTTTTTTTTTTTCCATTTTTCTGCTATTGAATTTACATAAAGCTGAAAGTCTGGAGGTCGTTCATTCAACAACGGTCTTTTCATTGAGCGAGAGACTCCATCTTGTACCCTCATTTACCAGGCATCCAAATTTCAGGGAACGCGAATGATTTGATGCAAGGTGAAGTCTAGTGTTATTTAAAATGAATTGGATGAAAAAAAAAAAATCAGGATTAATCACATTACTCTTCCTTTAGTAGATTTGAAGCATACAAGTTTAAAATTATACTACACGACGCAACTGAGATAACATTGGCCTTAAATAGCACTCTTTTTTGGCCACATCCCCGAAAATTAAAAAGAATTGGACAAAACTAATTAAAGGGGGTCCAGAGGAGAGTATACCCCTAAGATTATGAATTTTTTTTTTAAAAAAAAAAACATGTATACAACTTTGAAAAATACCTATACTTGTGAAAGTTTTTATTGAGAATGGAATGTTTTAATGTGCGTCCTTCCACAGAGCAACGTCCTCAAAGGAAAATCATTGAAGTCTAAAATTGCAAACTTAAAGTCTTAAAATCAGAGGAATATAGATCCAAACAGAATCTACAGGGGTAAAAAAAAACAAATCAACAGATTTAATAATTTTGTAGTTAAAACAAATCAGAGGTGGATTCAGCAATTTGGCAACACTGTATTTTTTCCATTGAAACTTGTGTTGAATAATCGATTATTTTTGGAGCACCTGGCTCCTCCTAGAAACGATACATTTCCATATGTTTAAATGAGGAAAAAACAACGTTGCCAAATTTCTGGATCTAAGTGTCTGGACTGTAAGTGTCCACTATCCACTTCTGGAAAAAGTGTTCGACATGTAACAATGTAGATTTAACAATAAAAAATGTTAATTTATTGTGAAATTTACATTTGAAACATGTCGGACTTATTGTTTAACAATCCTATATATTAAAATGCAAAGTCCCGAATCTTGGGGCATTAACTTTGAGAGAACCACCGGACCGATTTGCATGGGATTTTTTTTAAATGAAAGCCCCTGAGCTGTAGATTTGCAGGCTGTGATCGTTTTTTCGATTTTCTCAAATTTTCTCCCATAATTTTCTAAAATTGTCTTCGATGCATTAAAACGGAGGTCCGAATCTTTGGACGTTAACTTTGAGAGAACCACCGGACCGATTTGCATGGGGTTTTTTTTAAATGAAAGCCTGTGATCTGTAGATTTACAGGCTGTGGTCGTTTTTTCGATTTTCTCAAATTGTCTTACTTTTATCGACGAGTGAAGTTTAGCTGGGCTCAAATTTTCTCCCATTTATTCAGACTAAAGTCCGCATTTTGGGGCATTAACTTTGAGAGAACCACCGGACCGATTTGCATGGGGTTTTTTTTAAATGAAAGCTTCTGATCTGTAGATTTGCAGGCTGTAATTGTTTTTTCGATTTTCTCAAATTTTCTTACTTTTATCGACGAGTAAAGTTCAGCTGTTTCGAGCGGTCATCTGGCCGCTACCTGCTTGCCCGTCCCTAGATACCCCCACTAGGGTCTCAGCCACCCCTCCCACCACGTTCTTTCGGCTATCTCCGTTTTCTTTCGTATAGCTTTCCTCCCACCAACCTCAAAGAAGGTTTGGGTCGCATTGTCGTTCGTCACTCACCACCCACATTCCGTCGCAATCTCTCAGCTACTCCGCTTCACCACTTCTTGATAGGCATCCTGGCGGTTTGACTGACCCTGACTTATTAACTGCAGCGGTGCGCACACGTATTGCTAACAACATGTATTGTTATGGACATTTCATTCTTATTTGTTCTTTTCTCTTTCCAACTTTGTTTCAAATTTGCTTCGTTTCTTCCTCTCTCTTTATTTTGTTGGTCGGTCGACTACGTTGATCGGCTTTTTGCTATTGAAAGCACATTAAGACTTCATGGATTTTCAATATCATCATTTGATCTTCCGGAATTGCTTCCAATTAACCTGAATCTTCAAGGGTCAGAGCCTGACTCTCCTCCCCCTAAAACTATGATTCCATGATTTCTGCCGCTAACCCAGAGCAACATCAAATTATTTCTGAAATAATTAGTCTCATCCAAAATCCATCTTACACGTGTAATGCGATTTTCATTGATGGTCCAGGAGGATCGGGAAAAACTTTCGTTTAAGAATGTCTTACTGCGTATTGTACAAAGGAAAACTTAGACGTCATCTCCGTTGCTTGGACAGGTATCGCCGCATCGTTGCTACCTAACGGTCGGCCGGTTCATAGCAAATTCAAAATTCCTTCGGTTCTGAATGAGAATTCTGTGTCGAGTCTCACGGTTAGCTCAAGAGAGGCTGAGACTATTCGGAAAACAACGATCATTTTTTGGGGCGAAGCTCCCATGGTTATCACGCATGCTCTGGCATGCATCGACCGACTTCTTATTTAGAGAATGGGTAATGATATCCCTTTTCGAGGAAAAATTGTCGTCTAGGGTGGTGATTTTAGACAGGTTTTACCCGTTGTTCCGCATGCTTCTCGCCAAACATTGGTGCAAAATGCAATCAAATTCTCACCACTTTGACCTCTTTTCAAAATCAGAAAACTTACTCAAAATATGAGAACTTTGCAAGACGAAGCGGAGTTTGCAAAATTTTAACTCGAAATAGGTGATGGTGTTTACCTTTCTGCTAAAAAAGGCCATGCCGGAATTCATTGATTTACCGACAAGCAGTATTACTGAAACTGATATTATTACTGAAATTTATGGAAAAGATAGCTTCCTCATGTTCGAACGTAGATTTCACAAACTGCGCAATTCTGGCCCCTAAAAATAAGCATTGCAATGAAATTAACGACAAGGTTGTTGAAGTTCTTTCAGGTGTCTCTAAAACGTACTTCAGTGTTAACAGGCTCATTGTAGAGGAAGAGGGAGAGGCTCTCAATTTTCCCCTCGAATTCTTGGACAGTCTTAATCTTAGTGGCTTACCACCGCATAAACTCACACTTTTGGAGGGGGTTTTTGTCATGCTTTTAAGAAACCTCAACGTTTCTAAAGGTTTATCGAATGGTACCCGATTGATCGTCTGGAAACGTTATGAAAATTGTCTTGATTTGCAGGTCATTTCCGGCGAGAAGGCCGGTGAAAGAATTTCACTGCCAAGAATTGATTTGTCACCTGCAGACTCCTCTCTCCCTTTCTCTTTTAAGAGGCGACAATTTCCAATTCGCATTGCGTTCTGCATGACCATCATCAAAGCTAAGGGTCAAACACTGAAGCGAGTCGGCATTTATTTACCCCAAACAGTTTTTGGCCATGGTCAACTATATGTTGCACTCTCACGAGCTACATCGTACAAAAATTTTGAAGTCCAAATTCTTCCCAAAGGCAACCGTACAAAAAACATCGTGCACAAAGAGGTGCTTCGATCTTTTATAAATCCCAAAAGCCTCATAGTCATTAGAAAATTATCAAAAAATAAAAATAAAAAAAAATTTAAACAGTAACACAAAAAAAAGAAAAATTAATAATGCGAGCTTTTTATAACATTTTTCGGTAGAATGGCAGTCTCCACCCTGTAACGCAGAGAGGCAGTTAAATTCCTTGATCTTCTGCCGCAGAATCATCATCATTATTAAATAGATTCAACTAATCGCTCCGATTCCAAATAAGCTACTGCACCACCATTGCTAGCTGTGGAGGGCGCCCGTAGGGCGCCCGGAGCAGCTAGTGGGTAATGATATCTCTTTTCGAGGAAAAATTGTCGTCTAGGGTGGTGATTTTAGACAGGTTTTACCCGTTGTTCCGCATGCTTCTTGCCAAACATTGGTGCAAAATGCAATCAAATTCTCACCACTTTGACCTCTTTTCAAAATCAGAAAACTTACTCAAAATATGAGAACTTTGCAAGACGAAGCGGAGTTTGCAAAATTTTAACTCGAAATAGGTGATGGTGTTTACCTTTCTGCTAAAAAAGGCCATGCCGGAATTCATGGATTTACCGACAAGCAGTATTACTGAAACTGATATTATCACTGAAATTTATGGAAAAGATAGCTTCCTCATGTTCGAACGTAGATTTCACAAACTGCGCAATTCTGGCCCCTAAAAATAAGCATTGCAATGAAATTAACGACAAGGTTGTTGAAGTTCTTTCAGGTGTCTCTAAAACGTTCTTCAGTGTTAACAGGCTCATTGTAGAGGAAGAGGGAGAGGCTCTCAATTTTCCCCTCGAATTCTTGGACAGTCTTAATCTTAGTGGCTTACCACCGCATAAACTCACACTTTTGGAGGGGGTTTTTGTCATGCTTTTAAGAAACCTCAACGTTTCTAAAGGTTTATCGAATGGTACCCGATTGATCGTCTGGAAACGTTATGAAAATTGTCTTGATTTGCAGGTCATTTCCGGCGAGAAGGCCGGTGAAAGAATTTCACTGCCAAGAATTGATTTGTCACCTGCAGACTCCTCTCTCCCTTTCTCTTTTAAGAGGCGACAATGTCCAATTCGCATTGCGTTCTGCATGACCATCATCAAAGCTAAGGGTCAAACACTGAAGCGAGTCGGCATTTATTTACCCCAAACCGTTTTTGGCCATGGTAAACTATATGTTGCACTCTCACGTCCAAATTCTTCCGAAAGGCAACCGTACAAAAAACATCGTGCACAAAGAGGTGCTTCGATCTTTTATAAATCCCAAAAGCCTCATAGTCATTAGAAAATTATCAAAAAATAAAAATAAAAAAAAAATTTAAACAGTAACACAAAAAAAAAGAAAAATTAATAATGCGAGCTTTTTATAACATTTTTCGGTAGAATGGCAGTCTCCACCCTGTAACGCAGAGAGGCAGTTAAATTCCTTGATCTTCTGCCGCAGAATCATCATCATTATTAAATAGATTCAACTAATCGCTCCGATTCCAAATAAGCTACTGCAGCACCATTGCTAGCTGTGGAGGGCGCCCGTAGGGCGCCCGGAGCAGCTAGTTTAATTATTAAATCAGTGATCCATCGTTTTCCGTGCGCTCCAAAAAAGCACACAAAAAAAATAAAATAGGCGCAAAAATTTGAAACCGCTACATTTGAGATACACATTTCTCTACTTTATCGCCAGTATACAGTTGATCTATAAATAAAGCCCGTAAAAGTTTCGTCAAGTACAAGTGAAGTTTTTCCCGATAGTCAGCAGAGGCAAGGCGGGAATGATCGATTATCGATATTTCCCCATTTGAAGCTATGGTGAAGAATCGATCATTTAGGTGTTCGCGGCGAACACCCTGTTTACCGGTCCTTTTCTATAGGCTTAAATGGAAGATCAATCGATATATCGCAAAGCATGCAACGCCACCGATAGTCAGATGAGCTTGAACTTCACAGCCAGAGACACCACAGCCAATACTGCCGTGCTGAGGAGGAACGCTGTATAAGCATTCGAGAGTTGCCAAATTTCCCCAGATAAAATATGTATTTTTGACAAAATTTATGTATATTTTTCTTCAAATTTTCAGAAATTTTAGATCGGATTGCGAACAAAATAGTCTGAAAAATTAGAAGACAATTTTTTACAATTTCCCCAATAAATTCGTATTCTATCAGAGGAAATTTGGCGACGCCTGGAGGTTGATACGGCGCTTAGGACGGCAGAATAGCGTGACCCATCTCATTAGAAAATTCGAGTCAGGTGAATGCTCACACGTCGTGAACATTTTTCACCCTGGACGAGGCTTTTGTTGTTAATTTTGTGCCCACATGCAAAGAGCCCGATTTACCAACTACTCGTTTAACAGTTCCGACGCAAGGTTGTCTGAATGAAATGACCCTAATTTGAACCTCACTCAGCAGCTTTGTTTTATGAATAACGCATCTCCCATTGTCTTGTCGTCGTGTGTATGCGTTTTTCCCCTCGACCTTTTGATGGTATTTTTCAACTCCCCGGGGGAATTATATTTTATTTAACCGGTGCATGCCCGTAAAGCTATTAATGGTGACAAAATCGGAGTAATGAATTACAGAAAATAGAATTCCAGGAACGCACTGTCACGCACGTCGTGAAAAGTTCACCCTTTCAGTAGGTAGACTCTGCGGACTGATTGTTGAATTTGATAGACAAAGCGATGGGCAAAGAAGACACAAGGAGTATGCGTGGAGCGATCTTGTTGGTTACTTTGGGTGCGGTTGCAATAGACAAAGGAGGTAGGTAATAGACTAAATAACGGCATCTCACGAAGGACCCTTTAGTAAGTCCATCATTTTCTCCCATAGTCTATCAGAACCACTCGAGTTAACCAATACGCGGAAAAAATAGGGTAGTCGACACAACCTGCGGCTGGTTAAAAATGCGCCAGCTTCCGTGCGGTAGTTACGATAACTACCGCGGTGGAGGTCACAACTTACCCGGTAGTTACATCAACATCCATGGCTGTTGATGTAACTTGTCGCAATGTTATCTCTTTTAAATCGCGTCCGATAAAATTGAAATTTTATCTCAATTCATCACTATTTTTTGTTCGATAATATTGCGATAAACCGCCGTCAATAAAATCGCAATTTTATTGCAAACTTGTGCGATTCGATTGCAATTTATTGCAATTTTTTATCCAATAATAGCGCAATAAAACCACGACGATAGACTCTTCGATCAAATCGCAACTTTGAGGCGTTCTCGTCCGTCACTCATTTTGTCTAATTTCGCCTGTCAACTTTTTTTTTATTTTTTTATTATTATTTTTTATTTTTTATTTTTTGCAATTAAAATGCGCCTGTGGCGGCCCGAACATCAGCAGATCTAGCAAATTGGCAACATTGTTTTCTCCCGTTCAAACCTATGGAAATGTATCGATTTTTGAAGGGTCTAAGTGCTCCGACAAGAATCGATTATTCAACATGGGTTTAAATGGAGGAAATCCGATGGTGCGAAATTTCTGGATCCGCCTTTGGGCCCGAAACGCCTTGCCTTTTTAGCGTTTCAATATTTTAACCATGTTTCGCACTTTCACCCATTTTTCAGTGGTATATTCTGTCGTTACCTGTTCATTTGTCTCTATTTCTTGTAGAGAACAGACCCATTATCGACTAGCAGTCACTGACCGAATAAAATTCATGGAACAGAAACCAAGAATAATCTACAACGCTTGGTCTTATATCCTCTCTCTGCTGAGGGCTCGGCTCACTCCAATCCAATATTTTCTTCTTGACCCCAAGGGCTGGTCTTTTATTTGCCCATTATCCTTCCAACTCTCTTTCCGAGTTCTCGACGCTTGCCTCGGGGCAAAAACAACCGATTAAAAAAGATTCCTCCGGGCAAATTTTCTTCCTGTAACAACATCTTTCTCCTTTTATTCTTACCTCATGGCCGTTCGAAGCGACTTTTATGAGCTTTCCGACTCTTTGACTTTCGCTTTTGGAAAAAGCTGTCCGATTTGTACTCCGCCGTTCCAAGAAAAAAGGCTCTATAAACAATCAAATGTTGCCGGAATTTCTCCATTAAACATTCATTTTAGAAGAAAGTTAACCTCTTTAACTTTTTAATCAGGGTATCTACTGTTCGGAAAAAGTACCGATATACTGAAAAAGAACGGATTTTGGAAGGTCTGCACGGTAGTACGGAAAAGGTACGGAAATTCGAGGTTTTTGTGACAAAATCGAAAAAGTAGCCTTGAGGTATGCGATTTCCATTTAGTTCCCGGTTCAATTCCGCGTTTGTTTCGGTTTATTCCTTTGTCATTCCATCATTCCACTTTCCCAATCCGAATACAATTAAAAATGCGTATAAGGTGAGGAAAAATTAGGGAAAAAGCAAGGCTTCTTAAGAATCGCCAAAAAAATGAATTTTCGGGAAAGTAAGGAAAAAGCAAGGGAAAGGTGCTGAAAAATTAAGGAATTTGTTTGACAGGGTGTCTATTGGTACCCTGTAAATATTTTAAATTATATTTTGAATGGATTCTAATGTAAGAATTAAGAGAAAAGTGTTCAAAATATTTTGAGGAATTCTTGTTTCAACGAAGACAATTTTGCAACGTCCAAAGGTTCATAATATTTTCTTTCTCAACACGACAGTGCTATTTTCTGGAGTCTAGGCATCTTTGAGCCAGTCTATGTATTGGCAGGTGGCTCTCTTCCGCAGAAAAAACATGAGCCCCGAGACCCATAAGAATATATGCATAACAGGGCTCACGCCATAATGCACATACCCCCGTTTGGCAGAAACACGTCCAAATATGGACGCATTTCTATCAAACAGAACTATGTGCAATTTTGAAACTTCCCAGTAGAACAAGGTTTACAAAAACCATCGGGGTGTCTGCATTAATGAACCGATTTTCGATTTCAATGGCTTGATTTGAAGCTGAAACGTTCTCTTAACAATATGTAGAGCCAAAACTACTGAATAATTCAGATTGAATGGTTCTGTTTGCTGAATTAAAAATCCGCGGTAGCGCATTCTGTCAAACAGAACTATTGTGCACTCGGTAATCTTCGACTGCAGCCGGCGATTTTGGTGAAGACCAGCCGGAATCTCGAAAGGGGATCACGAAAGGAACGAATAGAAAGAGTGAGTGAGATCATGAAATCCAAGCAGAATATCGTGCATGAAATTATGACCGAACAGCTTGTCTGATATGGTCATGTTCAACAAACGGCAGATGGCAGATTTGGCTTAGAAGGTACTAGATTCGGTATTCCTCCTGCGGGCTGATTATTGAAATTGATAGACAAAGCTATAGACAGAGAATATATAGGGAAAATGGAGAAATCCTATTGGTTAAACCGGTTTCAGGACATTCCGTCAACGATTTTTTGCCCGTGTGCTCGTTTGATCCGGTAGTTTACGTCCACGCGTTATATAAGAAACAGTGACTTAGTCCAAGTGCTATATGTCAGCCCATTTTTCAAAATCGTGAGTCCCAAAATCCCACATTTCAAAATCCTGAGTTGAAAAACGCTGACTCCGCCAGTTTAAACATTAGAGCCAAACGCAGAGCGGAGCGGCGGCGCGGCATGCTGCCAGGCCGCGCACCGGCGCCTACAAACCTAACAGGGATACTTCACGCATTGCGCAATGCGTGAAGTATCCCTGTTAGGTTTGTAGGCGCCGGTGCGCTGGTCGCCCTCGCCCGCCGCGCCGCGCCGCGCCGCGGCGCTTCACGCAACTATTTTGCAACACGAGGTGGTGCTTCAGGAGGTTTGTCTTCTTTGTCTATCGCTTTGTCCATCAATTTCAACTATCAGCCCGCTGGGAGGAGACGTAAGGGAAGTCCCGAAAAATCTTGGATGGGTGGCATTCAAGATGAAATTACAATATGTCAATTATCAGATGACCTCTGGATCGATAGACAAGGAGGTTTGTCTTCTTTGTCTATCGCTGTGTCCATCAATTTCAACAATCAGCCTGCTGGGAGGAGACGTAGGGGACGTCCCGAAAAATCGTGGATAGGTGGCATTCAAGATGAAATTACAAGATGCCAATTACCAGATGATCTCTGGATCGATAGACAAGAATGGCGACTAGGTGTCGCAGAGCACCCGGGAGCGCTGTGGAAGCGACTTGAACGTATGACTTGCATCATCGCATTTCCTCAAAAATTCCACGTAGGGATCGGCTAAATCGAAAATCTCTCGGGCCCTCCGGTAGTATTTCATGTCATCAATAATTCGGGTATGATTCAATATATTCATGTAGGTCAGGGTCGGGCGGAGTGGAATGTTGTGGCTGCAACTGCATGAAAACAACCAACTGTTTGTGAGTTATAAATGGTTTTCGATCCGGGATGCAGCCCCCCCCCCCCCCCCCNAACTACCCTCATCCCCTCTCCATCACCCGCCGCCCGCCGCCATCCTCACCGCATGTCTCCGCTCATTTATGATTGCGGATTCATTTAGAAATATAATAACAAGTCCGTTTGAAAGTCGACGAACTGATATGATAATTTTAGAATGGACCACTAGACAAGATACGAGTTAAAGGATCCTGATACGTGTTTCTTAACCAAAATTTTACGTAGAGCACGATTCGCGCAATGAAAATTAATGAAACAAACTCCTAACGAAGATATTAACGTTTTTATTTCACATTGGTTACGAGGAATTTGAACTGCCCGTTCACAAGAAACCTAAAGCTCTACGTGGGTCAAATCGCGCACTACGACGGTTTCGGCAATCTTCTCTATCGAGCAATGTTCATTTCCCACTATGCGTTGTTCAAACTATAAGCAATTTGCTGTAGCTGAGCCAAAGCGTCAAGATTGAGGTTGCCAGATTTTTATATCGCAGAGACTGTCATGATAAACGTTTAGCGCGCGATGAGAACCACGTACAGCATTGAGATTTCATGAGCGGATGGTTTCAATTCACGCACCATGAATTATTAAATATCTTCATAAGGAGTTGATTTTGGTCATTTTTGTTGTGTGCATCGTATTTTTCGTGAAATTTTGGTGAAGAAACATTTATTAGAATGCTGAAATTCGTACCTTGTCTAGTGGGGAGTTCAAAAAAGCGTCACGTAATTTCTGTAAAGGGGACTACACTGGCGTGCGTGCTAAGGAAGAACGCCGCATGAACATTCGAGAGTTGCCAAATTTCCTTCAATAAAATATTTATTTATGAGGAAAGCAGTGGATATATTTCCTTGAAATTTTCAGGAGCTTTAGATGGAATGAAGTATTTGCAGATGTCTGAAATTTGATGAATTCTGTGTTTGAATCGACGCTACCAAGTGAGCTGAACATGAGGATACCTTTGGTTCATAAATTGAACAATTATTATTATAAAATACTTGCATAAATATTGCTAAAATACTTGCTAAAATACTTGCATTAAAATGGGAAATGCCGCCAGATGACGTCACCAGGCGGCGCATTTTCTCACTTTTAAATCCATTTGTATAATCTATCCCATAGCCGCAAAAAATTATGAAAAATACTTCAAAATCAGCCCTTTAGACACTTTCAGATGAAGCAACATAAAAATTGTGTGCAAATTCTCCATTGCGAACAACATCATCTAAAGAATTGGAAAAATTATACTCATAAAACCAGGAATTTTTATGTTTTACCAGTTGAAATTTGGCAATGCCTGAAGGTTCATACGGCGTTTATCCTTCGCACGGCAGTGCAGACCTGTGTCACGGTGCGTCACGAAGGAAAAGGGCAAGGGACAGGAAATCCGATTTCAGCGTTACATAAATTACGGCGGGCCCCTTACTGTTCTCTCCGCGAACATGCGAGACCCGGTCCCTGATGTCCAATCTGAACCGGCAGCTGCCCCGTCCTCAAAAGCTCGATTGTTCCTGTCATAACGGAACTTTTAAACAGGGACGCTCCGAGAAAGTAATCAGGGTCTGAAGGGGCCGAACGGGAGGGGGGCCCTTCCTGGGATCCCGACGTTTTCACCAGTGGCGTGGCGTGCTTTGCGATATATCGATAGATATGCCACTCAAACCTATGAAAAAAGATCGATTATCAGGGTGTTCGCAGCGAGCACCCTAGTAATCGATTCTTTACCATAGCTTCAAATGGCGAGATATCGAAAATCGATCATTCACGCCACGCCACTGGTTTTCACCGTTACTTGGCCCATCGCGAGGGTCGACCTAATTGTCTGATCAAGGGAGCTCCGATGCGTTCCGCTTCAGTCAACCGCGAGGCAATCTCTAGGTGCATTGTTTCTGAAACAAAAGCTTCGTTTAAAAAAGCGCCACCGTTTTGGCCCGTGCGGTTGGCAGCGCTTCGCCGACTTAGAGGCTCAATAATGCTGAGCTAAGGAAGAACGCCGTATCAACCTCCAGGCGTTGCCAAATTTCCATTCAAAAAACACGAATTTCCTGGTATACTTATGAAAATTTTTCTCCGATGTTTCAAATAATGTTGTTTGCAATTTCATCTAAGGCTCCTGAAAATCTCAAGGAAAAATATTCATAACTTGCCTCAAAACTAAACATTTTACTGAAGGAAATTTGGCAACTCTCGGGTGTTCTTATGGCGTTCCTCCTTAGCAGGTCAGAATGGGTCAGCTACTTCCAGGATCCTCCGCAGTTAAAAATGCGATTCCTTTTATTTAAGGCGCTTAACGACAAAAGGCATCGCTGCGGAGCCAAAAAAGTCCTGGCCGTTTTGCGGGACGGTCGTTTCGAGAAGCAAATCTGCCGTGGTGAAGGAAAACCCCGTGAGAATATTTGAAGGGTGCCAAATTTCTCGCGATTAAATGTTTCCATAAGTGAAAAGGATGAATGCCTTTCAATTTAATATGATACTGAGACATAGTGGCGTGGCGTGCTTTGAGATATATCGATTGATCTGTCAGAAGGTCTCTGTTTAGAGTTATGCTGATATTTGTGTGAGATCGGAAGAAAAATTTTCGGAATTTTCTGCGATAGATGCCCAACATTCTTCTTATAAAATTACAATTTTCGAGAAATAATTTTACGAGACTGGAATAAAGTTACGTCCCTCTGTCTGCAGTGGCGAGGCAAGAATGATCGATTATCGATATGTTCCCATGGAAGCTATGATAAAATATCGATTATTAAGGTGTTCGCTGCAAACACCCTGTTTATCGACCATTTTCCATAGGTTCAAATGGCGGATCAATCGATAACTCGCAAAGCAAACAACGCCACTGTCCGTCTGGGGGATAGCGAAGTAAAACTGATAACGTGTATGTCTGTTTTGTATAGTACGTATACACGGAGAAAAAAACCTCGTGCGTGGGACCCAAAGTTTAGGTCATATGGATCTCTGAAGTTTTAGGATTGAGCATCTGAACACTTTAGGTCTAGCTGTCGATGTTCGGATCACACATCTGAAACTTCAGTGCTTACATCTGAAGTACTTCAGATGTGAGAACCGAAGTTTTTCGGATGTGAGAACCGAAGTTTTTCGGATGTGAAAACCGAAGTACTTCAGATGTAAACACTGAAGTTTCAGATGTGTGATCCGAACCTCGACAGCTAGACCTAAAGTGTTCAGATGCTCAATCCGAAAACTTCAGAGATCCATATGACCTAAACTTCGGGTCCCACGCACGAAGTTTTTTTCTCCATGTAACCTAGAAATCGTTAAAAAATTGAAGTTGCCTCGGACTTTACCGCCAGAATAAGAAAGGTTGATTTTTAATTTAACGTTTGATCAGTGCCTCCATCGATAGACCGAACCCCGCGTAAGTGTGTCAGCATCAAGTCTCCGCAACGAACCGTCGCTCCTCTACCACGAGGGCGTATCCATTCTCCGCATGAACCCTAGAAAGCATGGATTCACATATTACACAGGGGTCATGTGGAAATAGAGGTGTGCCCTTTCCGTAGAGGGACGACGAAACCTACAAAGCCCGATTCCAGAAGCTCAGTAATTGAGCTTTGACTTTACGTCGAAGCTCGGATATCCCGGCTTCGGTGGCGGCAAGGACGAATTGCGGTCGGGTCTTTAATGTCCACCGTGCGCTCTTTAACTGCCGCGTTTAACCGCACTTTCAGGAGTCCCCGATGGGGTCCCAACAGCAATCGACATCGGTTATTACTCACCGATGCGGGGTGTTTTCCAGGGAGACGGCATCGCTGGATACCCGATACCTCTTCGGCGGAGTTGCGGTGATAGCCGATCTCTTGCGTTCCGCGCGACGAGGGTCAGTGACCTCTGTTGCGGAAGAACGCCCAGAGACAATACAGGGTGTACCAGGATTAAGTACCGATATTGAATGAGTCGATTCTTTGGGTCAATCAAATACGTTTTCGTGGTATGAATTTTTTTCCTAAAACGCTTCCCCTGGGGCCCCCGCCCCATTATCCCCTCGTTATCCCCTATTAGTCCATATCATCTCGAAAACGATATATGAGCCGTAGCGAAAAAACGCAAGATACCTTTTCTCAATACTTTTCAACGCTAAATCTAGTAGTGCCGTCAAAAATCCATTTTTTTCGCTAGAAACATTAATTTTGGCCAATTTTAGGTTCCTAACCCCCCTCCCCCCCTCAAAATGAGCTCCCATTTTTTGGAGGTCAAAAATTAATGGAGCCCTAAAAATAACCCCCAGTCACCAATTATTATCAATATTGGTTAATAAATATTGTCACAGTGTTATATAGGCGACTTTTTTCTCCAACTTTCCAGGAAAAGCGTTTATGGAACAAAGGTTATCCTACAAAAACGTATTTTTTTTACCCAAAGAACCAATTCCTTCAATATGCGTACTTAATCCTGGGACTCCCTAAAGTAACTATAAACAAGAAAATTTTTAACCGTCAAAGCTACACATATTTCTAAATTGACCCCAAGACAAGGTTAGAATTGGACTACATTTTGCAATTCGGAACTATAATTTCTGGCTCATTTGTAAAAACACTTATGTGTTAAGGAAAACTAATGGTACATACGCTATTCCCAGATGGAGTCAGAAATTATAGTTCCTAATTGCAAAATGTAATCCAATTAGACCTCGAGTAGTGTGTGTTTCTGATCAAATTGTTTTCTGATCAAAATTTTACGTAAAACGCGTCGAGAACAACAACTCCCCCTCTCTGGTCCAATTTACTGCAAGGAGACAAAAACTTCGGTTACACGAATCGAACACGGTCGTAAATCGTAATAACGTTTTCGCAGGGAATTGAAATCAGAGCGTCGTTTCCTGAAAAACTTTATTTTGAGAAACGCCTTAACGAAAAATGACTAGTCGAGGCTTGAAATAACAACGTTACCAAAAACACGTTATTTCGAGAAACATCATAACGAAATACGTCTGTTCTTCAGTAGACGTTCTATCAGTTCTATCACGGAACTGATCCTTAAGTTCTGAGGACCGAAAAACGCCTACGGAAAAATTCAGTTGGTAAAGCTGAAGGATTTTTCTTCGTGTGGCACAATCTTCGCGCAAAACCTTGAGAGGAGAGCTTCCTGAAAGCCAACCATAAATAGAATCCAAGTTTCACATTAAGGTAAATTTGTTGCCCTTGGGCAAATAATCAACTTTAACAGGAAAGCATTTGATTACATCTAGTAAAAATGCAGTTGGAAAGTCCCCTTAGAGCCGCAGTGAAATTCGTTATATGCTTAAAGTTGTGACAAACAAAATAGGGCAAATATTATATAGGGCAAAATAATACAGGCAACACTGCAGGCAAATTTTAGCAGTGCTTTCCTCGAACTCCTTTTTCGTCCTTAAATTCTAAATCACTGTCACGGGTCAATTGCAGGACGTTTGGGTAATCTTTGCGGCAAATGTTGCAAATTTTCCCCCTGAAAGTTGTGATTTTATTTATTCTAACCCTCATTCCCTCACCTCTTAACTATATCTATGAAGTTATACGAGTTTTTGAACCATTCTCAATACAGGCAACACCGCAGGCAAATTTTAGCAGTGCTTTCCTCGAACTCATTTTTTCCCCTTCAATTCTAAATCACTGTCAAGGGTCAATTTTCAGGATTCCTGGGTAACCTTTGCGACAAATTTTGCAGATTTTACCCCTGCAAGATGTAATTTTATTCATCTCATCCCTCTTCCCTCACCTTGTCACATCTTAACTGCGTAGCTCCTAACCCTCATCTTTTTGAAGAAAACTAAATAGCATAACTCGACATCATACCTCGAATCGCTGTGACTTCGGGAAGTTTACGTAGGAAGGAGGGAGTTCCGGTGAATCAAAATATCATTTAGCATATATCTGGAATTTATTTATAGACTCAAAGGGATGGAAATAGAGAAATTGAAATTGCCGTCGAGTCTCGCAGTGCTCATCTCTTTTCGCAATCGATAGTCGTAAGTTTAGGGGCGTTCCCAATCTAGCTTCGACTTCGCAAATTGATTTCGTGGAATGGGATGAAACCATACAAATCGTGAAGGTTTGAGTGGTACCTTCTCGAGATAATTATCTGCACAATTACGCGTATTATTATTTCTCTGCCTATATTTTGCTCGGCCTCTTCTCGTTTGAGCACATAACGCTATCGCCACTTGCGTAGCGTGCTTTGCGATGTATCGATTCATCTCTCATTTAAACCTATAGAAAAAGATCGATAAACAGGGTGATCGCAACGAACACCTTTATAATCGATTCTTTACTATAGGTTTGGATGGGGTAATATCGAAAATCGATCATTCACGCTTCGCCACTGGTTATCGGAGAGAAAATATGGAGTATCTCCTACAGGTGAAACTGTCAATTGACGCAAGTAATTATACGTGTACTTGCTTCCTGTCAAGTTATAGTACCTAGAAAAGAGAGAACGTGGACTTGTCGCTTCATGGAAAGCTTGGGGCCCAAAAGTGTTCGTCAGCCTTCCCACACGAAATATTTGAAACTGAGACGTTGCCATCCCTCATTTATAATGGTAATTTTTCAAGTTGGCAACACTGTTTTCCCTCCATTCAAATCCATTAAAAATATCGATATTATGTGAGGCAAGCTTATTCACCAAAAATCGATATTTTTGCACGGGTCTAAATTGAGGAAAAACAGTGTTGCCATTATTCAAGAATTGTCACTGTTTGCATTGAGATATACGCAGATTAGCTCAGCTAGCAGTGATCAGATGTGAAAGATTGTTTCAGATAGGTAGCTTAAAGCATTATCAAATAAGACTCTACGAACAGTTTTTTTTTTGCTGTATCATAGCTAAAATAGAACCAAAAATAATTTGAGCCGCGTTTGGTAGAAAGGAACCCAGCCACATCCGCTATACTGCCAAAAACTGGGCAATTTAATTTTTTACAAGAGAGCTTTTGTGCGGATTCCTTTGAAAAAGTCAAGGAATTTGCTTAATACTATGCAGAAACTTCACTGAAATTTTCACAAGAATCCGCATAATCGTTTTCATTTAAAAAAATTGAATTGCACAGTTAATTAGCGTTAGCTAATGTGAATTGGTTCCTTTCCCCGTCACGTGGTCCATTTGGACCAAGGTTCCCATTCCATGTAGGTCAAAGGTTCCGGAATTTGGAACTTTTTGTTCCAATTTCTCCCACTCCATAACCGTCAACATTCCGGGATTTGGAACTTTTCTGTTTCAATTTCTTCCACTCTATGACCGTCAGAAGTACTAGGATTTGGAACTTTTTTGTTCCAATTTCTTCCACTCCATGACCGTCAAAAGTTCTGGGATTTGGAACTTTCTTGTTTCAATTCCTTCCACTCCATGACCGTCAAAAGTTCCAGGATTCTTTTTAGATTTTTTCAAAAGTTCCGGAAAATGCAAAGGATCCGGAACATTTTAGGAATTTCAAAAGTTCCGGGGGAAATTCAGGCAAATCTCAAAAGTTCCGGGTAAAATTCAGGCAAATCTCAAAAGTTCCGAAATTTGGTGCTAGTTCCGGGAAATGGGAGCACTGCTCTAGAATGATAGCGCGGAACACCACAAAGAACGTCAAACTGACAAGATGAAGCAATGCGGTTTTGAGGTTTTCTGCAACAAAACATCATGTATTGAACAAAAATGATGAATAATGTTAAATGGTGGCCAAATTGATTCCTGTCTTATTTCCGGTCTTAATCTGAAATAAAAATATGCTCAAGAAATGAAATGAAAAATCTCGGATGGAGCACTGAAAAAAAAATCTCAGTGTATTTACTAAGAAAAGGGTAAAATTACCAAGAATTCAGGGTTCTGTTTGATCCCAGTTTTTTCTTGGTAAAATTACATTTAATGGAATTGGTAATTTTACCGAGAAATCTCGGTAAAATTATTGAACTTTCTCGGTTATTTTACTGGACCTTGGTAAAAACGCCAATATTTTATATCGACTGTGGTAGAATTACCGAAATAAAATGGCAAAGTTACCGGGAATTGATTACCAATGAAAGTGGTATTCTTACCTGAAAAAACAGTAAAAATACTGGTTTTTAGGTAAGCTTACCAGTCTGTCTTGGTAAATTTACCAATAATTGGTAAAAAAAGTGAGATGGTAAAGGTACCAACGGACCTTGGTAAAAACGCCGAGAATTTTTTTTCAGTGAGTCACGGTGTTTTTGATGTGGACGTTCAAATGCATCTGGAAAAATACGAAGTATCAAGTTAGAGCCCTGCTCGTTAAAAGTGATAAAGTTAGGCAACGCTGCAGCAATCCGAGGCATAAAAATGCAGCGGCCGTGCAAGTAGCTGCGAGTTGGGCAAGAAAAGCAAAGAAACTGTTTACTTTGGAGTTGCAATCCCATAATTTAGTTATTTCTAACTGTAAAAGAATAACAGAGGCCGGGACCCGCTTCGTGGAAGGCCGCGCGGGTGGAAAGGTTCAAGGGTTTGGATTGGGAGTGGGGGTAGTTCACCCCACTGCTCACCCCGGAACTGCTGTTGCATTCAACGGGGGAAAATATGACGTCATCGTCGGTTTTTTTTATTTTTTGGGGGAAAAATGTGTTTTATTCATCGTTTTGAATGTAATTTAACCGGTGAGAGTTGTGTGGCTTAGAAGTTTATTGGAAAAGATTTGGTAGAATTTGTTTATCGGCACACCCTTTTCGAAACTTTTGTAATTTTAGGGATTACGCCCCCTAAACGTCACGCAACCCTGTCGCGTAATTGTCGCTTCTCTGTCACAGGCAAATAGTAAATTCAGGCAGTTTGTCAAATGCCTAGGCAAATAATCAAATATTCTAACTTAGATTGAAATGCTGATTCTTTTCCTAATCTTAGACAAAATAAGTAATTGCTCCCGTAAGAAAAAATTATCAGTAAAAATTTGCATCACACAATAGTATTTTAAATTATTTTTAGCTCCTGAGTAGACACTTATCTGGAAATTTGCAGCATGTCATAAAAAACAGATTTTTTAGAATTTCAACATTTAAAAATATGAGAATCAATTGAAGAGGAAGGGACAGAAAGAGTTCGTAGGTTTGATGAGCTATTTTCCCCTGAAGTATTGAAAACTCATGAGCTCTCCGCCATAAATTCACAAACATTTGTAGACCTTCAAAATTTAAGTATCTGTCTAGTCATTGATAAAATGCCTGATTTTGCTATTTGCCTGCGACAACTTAATGCCTTCTCTAAGGTAATGGCGTATCTGATTTCCACATGAGCCTTTGTAGTCATTAATATTACAATTTTTTTTTCAATTTGTTCCCAATTTTTCTCCCAATTTTCTTTCAATTTTTTTTTTTCAAATTGTTTTTTTCTTCCAAAATATTTTGTGTGTAGCATAACGCTAAGCTTTCTGGAGCTGAAGTGAAAATAGAGATACTTCCTTACGTCAGAGGAGCAACAAAATAAGTAAGCTCACTACTGTATATTGAAGCAAAAGGTTACACAAGTTTTACGTATATCAGGATCCTTCAGCATGAGTGCCAAGAGTAAAATGTATTAAGTGTGGACTCTAAAACACGATTTAGTAATGCCACAGAAGTCATGACAAAAGAAAGAAAAATGCGTTCTGGTTGTTAATATTTTTATTAAATATAACCTATGGCGTGTTGTACACAAACTGATTTACTATCTCAATTCTCCAGATAACTCTCGAAACAATATTATTTAAGTGTAAAGCATATTTGATGCGTAATTTCATCGTCACTTTAATTTAAACTCGTTGAGAGTCGTGATCTCAAGGTTATCTCGACTTTTGCCGATTAACAAGTCTTCAACTATTTAGCTAGCGTGATTTCAACTCAAGTTGAGATAACCAGAAACTTATTCACCTTAACTATTCCGTAGGGAAATAAGCAACCCCTGCGCCAAGCCTTTTCTCATTCTACTGACCAATCCTTGAGGTTGAGGGGAGGTCGGAAGTGCGAGGGAAATTCAAATGAAGAGCTTTTATGTTTCCTGCAGCTCAACGCCCCATTCTATTCACACACAACTTTCTTGCTAATCTATAATCAACGTGCTGGCTTCCCCCTTGATGACTTCGAGATAATCTCTTCTCTTGTTATTTCTCTTTGCATACCCAGACATGCTCATGGTTGCGAGAAACCCATCAGCCGTTTTTAGATTCTCCGAGACTAATTATAACTCTTCCTAGACCAGCAGATCTTGCAGTTAATTAAAAAAATAAAGGGTCCTTTTTATTACCAACCCGTGTTTTAGATTAAATTTGAGTGTAGGAGTATTTCGATATGAAACTTTAAAACACGTGAATCTTGGTTTGCGACGTTAAGTTGGTTAAATTTAATTTTCCTCTAAATTTTCTTAAATTGAAAACTATTCAACGTTATGTTTTCATGACTTTCATTATTAACTCTTGGAAGTAAGTAAGTGGAGAAGTTTCCTTAATTTACAGTTGTTATGTCGATTCGTTCCTCTAAAGATATTTTAAACAGGAAAGAATAATTTGAAATACTTCGATCGAGGTACGCAAATTTTTAGTATCACTATGTGTGCAATAATGAGAAAATATGAGAAATTGAAGTGAAACGATTTTTGCACTCGCTGTTTTACTTGGAGCATGTATATATCTGACACATTCCAAAAGAATGCAGAGGAATGCAAATACCTGTTCTCTGGAATTCTTAGAATGTGTCGTTGAAAGTAGGAGTACTCACAGAGAGATAAAGCCTCGCCGACAATAATTTAATTCAAAGCTTTGAAGAACGGTAGAAAAAGCGGAAAGCTAATGGGTTCGCAACGGAAGGCTTTTGAGCTTAGTTGCCTGAAAAAAATGTCTAAACTGTAAGTAATCGGGAAATGTGGTGTAAAGTCACCAGACATTTGCAAAATCGTTCGCAAGAATTGGATAAAAGTGAGCCCTGGAAGGAACTCCCTCTTCGAACTCTTTTATTATTCATGTCTGAATTGTTTGAAAGCTCACGGAGATACGCACTGTAATGGAGTCTAGTTATGTCGCTGTAATAAAACACTTCCAAAACTTTGCAAATTTCCACCTGATGCCAAATCTACCATCCATTTGTGATGAAGTCGGCAAAATTTGCTTGAAATTGGAAATTTACATTTTTCATTACAATAAAAAACTAATTTAGGTTGAAAAATATTAATTTTTAGTCTTTAATCCTATATGCTTTCCATCAAGAACAGCAAGACAACATTTTCAAATAATTATTTGCCCTATTGTAAAGTATTGTTACAAGTGTTTGTAATGAACCATTTCTGAAAACTGGCAACAGTGCCAATAGAATTTACCAACGTTTCTCCCTCTCTAGACACTAAAAGAATCATAAGTGCTTGCAACTTGTTCGACAGGACAAAAAGAAAAATTTCCATCGAAATTTCGACATTAAATGTTTCCTGCCAGCTCAGCAAAAATTACTGTTCTGAAAATACTGCCTCCATTGAGTTTGAGTTAGGTCCCTACGCTCGTGAAAAGTGACAGTTTGACTTAATGCGCACTGACCAAATTTTTTTGTTCATCATTATTCACTTATCATGTTTTAATCTTGCAATCTCATCCTTTTTATCAGAGCTCCAAAAATATTTTTCAATTTATGTTAATTGATGTTGTTCCCCAACGACGCGACGTCAGGGCATTGAACAAAATTTCAAAAAGAAGGCTGGATTGTATGAAAGGATTGAAAGATGTATTTAATTAATTGTGATTGTACGAGGTAAACTTACTGGCACTTGTAAGCTGAGTTGGTTTGTTGTTGGAACTTACGAGTTTGCGTTTGGTCAATACAGGCGGATTCTTTTAGAGGTAGTAATTCAAAAGACGAGCTGTAAGTTTCAGACCTTTGAAACTGTAAACATCACATTCACAAAGCTGATAATGTGAAAGAGGGGAGATAAAATAGTATCGATTTCTTTTCCTCCTTCCAGTAAAAAATACTGACTTGCTCATGTCGAAGATCGAATTTTCTTGGTTCAGGTGATCAAAGTTTTTGATCATAAAAAATAATTGTTGGTTCCCAAGGTCGGAAAGTCCGGCAATCCGAACAGAAAAAGTTCGACGTTTAATACGAACCAAAGTGCTATCTGTTAAATATGTTTTGGAACTTTTTCGCTCAAATAACCTCCAAATTTGGATTTGATATGTTGCATGCACATATTAAGAATGTAGATCAAATACAATACATCAATTAAGAAAATTAATTGGTCCCTTATACACATTTAAAATATAAAATTCCTATATTCTTTGGATTTGACGAATTAGCTTTAATTTTTACATAATATGATTATCAAAAATTCAAGAACATATACGTGCCAGGTCAAATTTTTAAATACCTACATAGGGAAGTTGCGGGAAGGGTGCGGTTTAAAGTTTCCAGCTCAATAAATATATTTTCGAGAAAACCAATATTTGAAACTTAACAGAACTCTGCTAAGCTCAGGGTAGGAACTTTAGTAGCATGTAGAATTTATTCTCTCTGATTTTCGCGAAAAAATTAGGGCGGAAAGGGGAAGGGGGAGCACAGGTAGCCACAGCTTTCTGACAGACATCATGGAAAGCGTCCTAAGACAAAATCCAAAACCCCATTGCCATAGTAGGCATACAGTCGCTACTTAACCTCAAAATGAATTCGCCTGGCATCTGAAACGACGCACAAAGAGAGAAAATTCAAAACTCGGGAAGAAACGTTGCTGAAATTGTGCATGTTGTTTTTTCTGGAACTGACATGTCTTTACTCCCGGGTTTGTACTGGGAAATTTTCTCCAAATTTTAGTCCCATTTTTACGACGAAAATCGCAATTCTCTAACTACTGAATGCCTTCTAAATGAAACGAATAGTCGCACAATCTTAGCACCTGATGGCACTTTTGTTATCGAATTCCCACTTATCCTGAACCGAGACGATGATTAGAGATTGAGTCAGAGTCCTCAGGGAATTTTCATATTTCTCCTCGAAGCATCAGAGGAGGCGTACATGCAGAATGAGTTTCCTGTGATTTGTGATAAGATGAGTGACAGTGGCATGGCATGCTTTGCGATAAATCGATCGATCTGCCATATAAACCTGTTGAAAAGGGTCGATAAACTGGGTGTTCGCAACGAACGCCGTAATAATCGATTCTTTACGATAGCTTCAAATGGGGACATATCGATAATCGATCACTCACACCTCTCCACTGATGAGTGATTGCCCATCACAATGTGATTCATCTGAGAATTCACTGCACTGCCTGTTCAGGAAGAATGCTGGTGAGTATTCCATATTGTCAAATTCCCTTTAATAAAATATTCATTTTTCAGAGAACTTGTGGATATTAATCCCTTAATCCTAGATCCGGGTTTGGTTTGTATCTATCATGGTATAAAATAAGAATAAAAATCTGAATCGTGAACACTGAAGAAATTAAACATCGTTGCTGGAGGAAAAAAAAATAGTTCGTGCTAAATTGTTAATTTTTATATGGTGCATAATGTAAATTCCTTTTCGTAAATTGTGAATGGAAAAAAATAAAAACCAAACAATCTGATGCGTTATGCATTCCACACAACTCAGATGGCAAAAAAGAAAAGGTAATTCAATGGGATATTCAAACACTTAAAATTCGTTATACAGTACCATAAGTCCGGATGGTTCGGTTGGTAGGACACTCCATTCGAAATAGGTAGGTCTCGCGTTCAAATCCCGAAAAAGTCGGATTTTGATTGGTTGGATGGGACGATTCTGGGTTAAGGGACGTACCGGAAGTAAAATTACATTAAAATACAATTCAATTTTCATTAAATTAACAAAATGTATGTTAATTTGTAGCACTTGACGTACTTGTACATGATATGTCGTGTTGTCGTAAATCAACATGACAGCATGTTAAGTCAACGTGACGACTTCATATAGCAACATGATACAGTCATGTTGATTTAACATGACGATATCATGTCTCTTTAACATGCTTGATTATGTTCCCGTAAGATGCTGTAAGCTTGTACCCGCTTTTAAGATGCCCGTCATGCTGAATCAACCTTGCCCAAGCTTAACGTAACATATTTTGGCGCGTATACGTAGTATACCGCCTTTGCGATCGTTTCGAACCCTGCTCGATACAATAACCGAGTCCCTTAGTTCCTTACCGAAAAGTGACTACCGCGAACTTCTGAGATTTTCCAAAGCGTGTAAAAAGTTTATTTATCCGTCAATAATTATGATTTAAAGTTGTTTCTCATTCTGGGGCTCTCTAGTTTATGTGCAGTGAATACCAAGAGTCTACGTTACTTGGTTTTTTTAAAAAAAGCCTAAGAGTACGACGCGCTGATTTAAAATCATTAATATAAACTTCGAAGGATTCTGCCTTTTTCTATTTCACTCGAGGGGAAGTGTCCCCTCCCGGACTCTCTTCCCCACCCGGTGACTGACGCTGCGCTGCTGTGCTGAACGGTTCAGCCTGAACCTTTCCCCTACGTCTGACCGTTCCCCACTCCTCTGTCAATCGAAC
>NW_017564154.1:3682562-3710051 GCF_001854935.1 Bemisia tabaci
AAAAAACTTAAATTCGATCGAATAGCTTTCTACTTTCACAATACACGGTCTCGTCAAGGTGCGTCTTTGACCTCGCAGTGTTGGATCGTGAATTCTCTTGTTGTGCTGTTTGCCTATTTTGAAATTTCTGTAAATGAAAACTAAAGGGGTTGATATGGCCGAGTTAATGACGCGCCTTATCAACACATTGTGTTGGAGTTCACTGCTTGTTTTTTTTTTAGTGTACTATTGTGTCTCATCTCTCTCTCTCTTATCATCTACTATAAAGTCTACTTGATTTTTTACACAGTGCTACTATTTAATAAGAATAACCAGACTTATAGCAGTATTCACTAGAAAATTGGCGATACTTACCATAATATGGTAAATGCTAACATAAAGTTTCTTACCATACTTAAATCACTGTGTCAGAGTATGGTAAAATCTGTAATATTTTTTTTCTCAGTGAACGCACTCGTGAAATTGTCAATTTCAAGAGAGCGCCCGCAGAACATTATTGTGAAATAATCTCGTTTTTAAATAAAATGCAATATTGAAACGGTTATTTGAATCTGAGAGATGGCAATATCATCATGCATTCATCTTAATTTAGGACTGTCAGCTCTGGATAATCAAGCCTCTAAGCTTACCGTTCGGAGAATTGAGATCGATTCGCGCACTGCGACTTTGCTCCCGACACTTATCTAATGACTTAAATTACGGCCCTGAACATTTTGCTCCGTTGCTCCTCTTAAAATAATAAAATAAAAATAATAATACAACTAAAATTTCCAATGAAATTTGGCAACAGCTGTTGTCACTTAGTGTCAGTTCCCTCTCAAGAAAAACCGCGTAAAAGAGGCCAAAAATCAACTGCACGTTTAATAACTCGGTAGAAGAGTAGCTTGCGTTGATATTATCGTCAAGATCCTGGTCATTCTCACGGCCCAGTTTCTGAGTCCAGTCAAATCAACTTCAGGGGCTTTAAGCTGACCTGTTAAATCCGGGTGTCAGATAAGAATAGAATCGGCTAAAAATAATTTCCGAAACCAAATTCGTATACCCTCCCTACTCTCCTCATCAACATTTGTATTAATATTCCTGAGAGAAAGCTTATATACAACTCATAATGAAGTCTATAAATAAAAAGTTCTAATTATTTTTAACCTTGAGTTCTCTCAGACTTAAAAGTTTTTGATCAATTTTTCTCTTTAAATGTTCATTGTGGGCAACTTTTGGGGGTGTCGACCTCTCAAGCAAGCTAAGCAACTTAACTCACTTTACCCCTGCATTAGATTTAATATGCTGATTAATTATTGATGGTGATGATTGAATTAAGAATATCCATATGTATTTGTTGTGGATTAAAACAATCAATGCTTTTCTTCCTCCTCCTCCCATTTTTTACCCAGTTAGGCAGCGCCAATTGTTGATATGACGGAGTTAAGAATTTAAACCTTATGACAGTACTGTAGAGAGGACGCACAATACTAAAAACATTATTGACTTTATAAAACACTGTGGGCCTGTGGCCGCTACGCGGCCGGCAACCGCTGAAGGAAAACTACAGGTAAAAATTGTAAAAATATCATGCTCATGTTATTTAAGGAATGAATGGATTCAAAAGTCGACGGATGCATGCAAAAGGAAGCGTATTTATCTCTGATTGCAACGTTTTGCACCACTCTTATGTTTTATTTTTATTCAATGTTTTTGAAAACCTGCACACAGTTTTTCCAGAGATGTTTCCGCAAATTTTCCAAAAGAATTTCAAATAAATCCAAAAACAATTTCGACGCAATATTTTTATTATACGCTATATTCTGGTTCTTTTTCTTCTTCTTCTTCTTCTTCTTCTTTTCCTTACATTAAATTTGCCTTCCCAGACGCCCACACATTACAAACGGATTCTTCAAGACTTGAAACATAATAATTTCGGAATAACGACGCGAGTACGAGGCAGTAGAACGAGCCTTTCATATCACCTGATCAACTGTTCTACGTTATTAGACGCAATGCGAGAAGTATTCATGCAGTCTTGTTGGCGCTAAAGTGCGTGTCAGACCGACCGCACTGTTTGGTGCATTGCGTGAAGTATCGTATCTCTCTTGCAGGCGCTATGCGTTTGACGCTGCGCCGGCCGCACTATATTTGGCGCGATTATTCAAATTCGCGTTGGAATAATCGCGGCATCAAGTATTGGGGCTTCGAAAGCCCATATTTTCTTTGGATGCCGTATGAGCATTCAAACGTTGTCTCGTTTCTCCCGGTAAAAAAAAAATTCCGAGAAAAGCTAGGAAAATTCTTTATGTTCGCTCCTTCAGATTGAACGGATCATTAAACAAGGTACGAATCAAAGCACGCCGACTCATGTTTTCTCACCAGAATTTAGCGGAGAACACGATTTACGCAACAAAAACTACTGAAATCAACTCCTAGATATGATATTAACGTTTAGGAATATAGGAATATAACGCTAAGGAAGAACGCCTTATGAACATTCGAGAGTTGCTAAATTTCCTCCCGTTAAATTTTCAATTTCAAGGCAAAGTCATGAATATTTTTGTTCGCAATTTTTAGAACCTCTAGGTGCAATGATCGCGAACAAAATTGTCTAAAAAACTGGAATAAACATATTCATAAGTTTACCGGCAAATTTGTGTTTTATCGAAGGGAATTTGGCGACGGCTGAAGGTTCATACGGCGTTTTTCCCTAGCCCGGCAATACACCGTGTGGCGATTCCCATGAATGCCTCCAATTTGAGACACGTGACTGCGTAACGAGCTCCAGCTCCAAACCGAAATGGTTCGGGGAACAATGACAACGAAAACAAAATAAAGATTGCCTGTTGTTCTTAAGCTTCGACCTTTCCTTCCATTGTTAAGCTTTGGCGGTTTCACGACTTCCCCGCCGCGATTCGATGATAAAAGAACGTAAGTCCATACTACGACGAACGTGGAAACGTTGTTTTGTCAGAAGAGCGACGAAATCGAGCCGCACCACGAAGCGCTTTAAATATAATGTTTCTGGGGAGTTGAACGGTACAAAAGCGAATTGACAGGGTCGATGGGCTGAAAATAAACCTGTCTGCTACGAATCGAGAAGCTGACTTTGACTCACTTATGACAACGAGGATTGAAAGTATTCATTTCTCAGTCGTATTCGGTACCGATGTTACGCACATTGTTGGTTAACATGGTACTTTTGTCGATTTTTCTCAATTTACGAAGGAGAAAAACATTTTTGAGAAAAAAATATATTTCTACCTACGTGGTTTGAGGCGTAGAGTCGATTGCGCCTGGTCCCGAGACTCGCCGGAGCTTCCTGAGCCGAGAAACGAGTGTTTCCGACCGTTTTTGACCGTGTCGTACGCATCCATTTTCCGCTGATTGTGAGCTCCAATGAACTCGTGGAGCATTTTAAACCCAAAAATCCGACTCAGCGGGTCATTTCCAAGGGGACCACCTTGTTTTCGATCCAATCGGAGAACTTTCGATTTTGACCCTCAAAATTTAGTCCATGCAGAACTCATAAGAGTAATCGTGGATTTTCTTACTTAATTCATACATAAAGGAATTACTTACATGGAACACATAGAGTCGTAATGTAAATGGGAGAGCTGACACCATGCTCTGGTCAACGAGCTCCGAGCCCGGTGTGCGCCGAGCTCCGGTCACTTTTCTGATACATGTTCGAGCCAAAATGGCGGTGTGGAATACGTATGATTCCTTTCTTCTTTGTTTACATCGGATGGCCAGATACCCATGTATCGAAAACAATCAATCATGTATCGAAAAAGTTACCCGGCGCGGCGTGACACACGAGTCTCCGAATTCGTTACCTGGACAATGTTAAAAGTGGCGTCAGCTCTCGCACTTACATTACGACTCTATGTACTCACTAGGATAAGAATCTCCACGGCGTGTGAGAAAACTAGGCGGAAGCCGTCGATCAGTCTGCAACGCGTTGGTCCAAACTAAGATTGTAATGCAGGATGCAACTATTTAACCTCGGTGGTAATCCTAGGCGGTATCCACCGACATTGAAGGCGTTTTAGAAGGAGGTGTAAACACTTCGCTTTCTAATTGAGAGTAAGTCTGCGAGTAGGCGGCCAAAAGTGCGGTTGTGATGCGAAATGCTACTTTTCAGCCTCGGCGGTAACCGTAGGTGGTATCCATTGACAGTGAAGGCGCTACTAGAGGAGGTGCGAAGCGAAAGCTCTCTTTTCTGGTAAAGAATGAGAAGTCTATTGCGTGCCGGTTTGGACCGCGGATGTAATACGGGATACAACTAACGTCCCATTATTTCATGCACAGAGGGATGCCTGATTTTTATAAATACTCAACTCAATCCTTTTGATTCTCAAAATTGTGCGTCCATAAGGTGTCGCATAGTGGATCAAGTCAGTTAGAAAGGTTGGACATGCAAATTTTGACTAAAACCGAAAATGTTCATGTATTATTCATCAAATTTTATATGGGAATGTTGCATGTTTGAGGAATTTGCGATTTGACTGTTGATTCTTATGTAAAAGTTCGCGAGAAACACGATGGTGCCACTGGTTTTCTCTGAAATCAACTCCCAAGCTCAAAAAAAGCTCTTAAGTTGAGGTCAAAATGGAGGGGACATCCCACGCTATCCTGATAGTCCACCTCTACACCAAGACGAACTCTCCATGCACAGATAGGGAGCAAATACATTGACAGGGCTGCCACTTTATTTGGGGATCCTAAAACTGAAATCACGGCAGCCTTGTCAATGTATTTGCTCCCTATCTTTGCACAGAGAGTTTGTCTCGATGCAGAGGTGGACTCTCAGGATAGCGTGGGATATCCCCTCCATTTTGGCCTAAACTTTAGAGCTTTTTTTGAGCTTGGGAGTTGATATCAGAGAAAACCAGTGGCACCATCGTGTTTCTCGCGAACTTTCACATGAGAATCAATAATCAAATTGCAAATTACTCACACATGCAACATCTCCATTTTAAGGAGAGCTTCTAAAAGAAAATTTCACGAGAAAACCAATGAAACAACTTTTAAAACCTCAAAATTTTGTCTGAACGGAGTTATAAGCATTTAAAGTTTCCGAATGTTGTCCAACCTCTCCTACTGACTGGATCCAATGTGTGCCGTATGCTGCCGTGCTAAGGAAGAACGCCGTAAGAACTTACGAGAGTTGCCAAATTTCCTTCGATAAAATGTTCATTTGCTAAGAAAGTTGTGAATATTTTCCCTTGAATTTTTCAGGACTTTTTGGTGGAATTGCGTGCAAAATTATCTGAAAAACTGGAAGAAAAATATTCATAAGTCAACCAGGAAATTCGAGTTTTATCAAAGAAAATTTGGCAACGCCTGAAGGTTCATACGTCGTTCTTCCTTAGCACGGCAGTATGATGCTCCCGTTCACGCACATCGGGAACTTCCGGCCGGATTGAGCAACTTTCGTCTATCGAGAATCGTGCGCAATCTACGAATGACTCCTGTTTGATGCGGTAATTGCGGTACGAGCGAGGGTGGTTTCGTTCTGCGGATAACTTTTACTTATACGTCTCTGATGATGAGTTACTCCCCGCCGAAAATTGAAGATGTATCTGTGTTTTCACCGAGCGCCAATCACTCGACTCTCCCGGAGGAATACAAACTCTAAAGTATGCTCTTTGCAGCATAGCGTAGGACCTGGCATAATCTTTCCTACCTCCGTCCCCCATCCGTCGTTTTATGCACCCCTACTTTTCCTGACTCCTCCACCCCTTACTTTTCTCTTCATTTCTGCCGTGATAGCGAAGAGAGCCGTAAGTGCAAAAATGAAGTTTTGAGAAAACGGGCTCAGAAGCTTCCGACAAGATCATTTTATTGAAAGAAGAAGCTGACATCTCCGGCCCTCGGGTGCCGGATAAGATAGCGATTCAATGTTCCCTCGAACAGTTTATCCATTAACTTTAATCGACCGGAGGCGAGTTGAAATATGGCATTGCTGTAAGAGCAAAAATTAATACGTCTTAAATCAACTGAGTTCTTTTTAGATTCTTCACGACCTCACAATCGAGTAATCGATTAATCGACGTACACAACCTTTGCGCCTTCTACTTTATACGCCACGTAAAGTGACCTATGCGTTAAGTACAGTAGACTCTGGATTATCCGGATCGATTTTGCAACCATGTAACTACGTACGCACTCCGATAAGTGAGCGTATCCGCGGAGAAGCGGTCGCAAGACATATTGGCGCCTGCAAGGCTGAAGGAATACTTCACGCATTGCGCCAAACAGTGAGGTCGGCGTGGAACGCATTAGCGCCTACTAGATTTCATAAATACTTCTCGCATTACGCCAAATGCAGTGCAGTCGGTTAGTTAGTCTAAAACGTACATTAGCGGCTACAAGACTGCATGAATATTTCACGCATTGCGCGCTTTAATCGTTGTATTGTAATTTATCGTTGTCGGCTACCATTTACAATCACCATTGAGTCGTTCAGTTTGGCGTTAACCTTTTAAATTCGTGTTGGTTTGTACCTGATGTATACATAATAAGAAAACTGTGGTGTTGGTTAGTGGTGTTTGTGTTTACTATTATTATCCGGATTTCTTTCTCATCCGGATCGGGCCAGGCACCAATTAGTCCGGGTAATCCAGAGTCTACTGTAATTGTTTGTTCAGCTCGGCAGCAAAGATACACCCGAAAATTGATAGCGAGAAAAAAACCTTAAAGACTAGGATTTTAGCAACACTGAAAATCAGTTGTAATTTTCTGATTCTGCGGGGGTGGACTCCAACTTTTATTGTCACGGGGACAATCTTCGTCGAAACTTTGTTTCTTTTCCCGACGGCGACGGGGCGCCCTCCTCTACCTCCGGGCGTAGGTCCGGAGTTCGAAACAAGATCGCCCCGATAACGTTCCTGGCCCGAAGGGTGCCAAATTAGCACTCCTTCAAGGCCCACAAAAAACGCGGACGTTTTAAAACTTTTAAAACTTACTTTTCAAACGTTGCTCTTCGAGAAAAAAAAAAATTGAAGAGGAAACTGTCAAACACCGTGATGGAGATACGCGGTTTTGCACTTTGGCCACTGATATGTGGATCGAATCCATTGAAAAAACTATTGAACAATTGCCCGCATTTTAGACTTTCCGAGGTGAATTAAAAATTGAATTTTCGCCATTGTTGACAATTAAACAGCAAGCAAGAGTTATCTATCATCGATTCTTGTCAGCTATTTTGTTTATAAAGTTAGCATGAACCAAAAATCATTCAAATAAAAAAAAAATTCTTTAGATAGCGAAATTCGTATTATATTTCTCCTTCTTCATGAATTTTTTTTATTTTATTTTTTTTTTTATTTATTCTTTTGATTTTTGCACTTTTGGCTTCACAAAAACGTCATTTTCTAAATGAAGATACTGATATAAACATATTTACATACAATTCGTCTTAAGGTAATTGTTCATTCATTGACATTCAAAAATTCATTGACTGAGTAAGGGCATTTTGCTATTAAATGTCTTGTGGCCAACTTAAAGAATGTTGGTTTATATATGCTTTCCTGTATGATATTTGGCAATCTATCAAAGAATTTCCATGCCTTTGTGAGGTATGCGTCGTTCTTTGATAAAATGCTAAATTCAGCAATGCATCATTTCAATTATTTTCGATAGAACTGTCATTGTCAACAATGTTTTAAAAAAAGGTAAAGGTTTTTTTACAGGAGAGCAACAAGGGGCGAAAGTTGGTCGCCTGCGAATCACACAATCGCGCTAAATTGAGTTTTCTCTTATCTGAAATTCTGCGCGCTTCGCAGATATTAACGTTCGCAACGCTGGGAGGGGTTTTGATTTTTCCCAGCGCCTTGAATCAAGTGCCAAGTTCGAAACATAAACAAGGGACAGGATCCCTTCGGAAAACGCCGGATCGCACCTCGTGAGGCAACAATGCCAGATGGCGCACAGCGGGTTGAGTCAATAGAATAGGTCGGAAAAAACAGGGTTGCCACGGTCAGGGAAAACCGGGAAATGACAGGGAATTTTAAAAAGTCAGGGATATTGACAAAAATGACGAAAATGTCAAGGAAAATTTGTTAAACCACCTTCATTTGCTTTTTAGAATGGGTTTGAAGTTTCAAACAACAAATTTTGCACTGGAATAAAAAACACATTGGATCTAGAGTCCAGACTCATAAAAACATCGACAAGAAAAAATACTCTTGATTCAATCAGATTAAAGCTTACCAAAAGCTACCCTAAACCAAGCCTCGTAATTCGAGCGGATTTCCTTTTGATTTAAGCTTAAATCTGATTGAATCAAGAGTCCTTTTTCTTGTCAATGTTTTCAAGAGTCTGGACTCTAGATCCAAAGTGTTTTTTTCTTCCAGTGTGCCTGAAAACCATTTTCAATTAAGCCTTCCTAACCATCCGTCACATCTTCAATTGTCAGGGAATTTCACCAACATGTGTCAGGGAAATGTCAGGAAATTTCATTTTCTAAATTCTGTGGCAACCCTGAAAAAATTCAGAAACTTTAAACGCTTACAGCTCCGTTTATACAAAACTTTGAGGCTCTCAATGTGGCTTCGTTAGTTTCCTCCTGAAATTTTCTACCTAAAACACACCCCGAAATGTAGCACGTGACGAAATAAATACAAAAATTTGCAGTTTTAGTCAAAAATTTCATGTTCGACTTCGCTGATTAACTCGATCCACTGTGTGGCGTTCGAATCGCCAACTTTTTATGGATGGTGTTATTGAGGCCGCCAACGAACCGGAAGTGCTCGCGCGATCCTGGAGCCATGCTCCGAGGTTCATCAGCTAAATTTACTACGCTCGCAAGTCGTTTAACACTACTGCGGGAGCCTCTCTGCCACTTTTGCGGTTATGTTTGATCCTTTTTTCTCGCAAGTTTTGTTCTTGTCGTGCAGTCCGGTTTTTTTTTTTTTTTTCCAGATGAAAAAATGAATCTACGTTTCAAAGTCATGAATTTCAGTATTGCCGACGCTCAGAGGATCGAGTCAATAGGAGATGTCTGACAAAATTTGGAAACTTTAGGAGATTATAACTCCGTTTATACAGAATTGTAAGGTTCTAAAAGTGGTTCCATTGGTTTCCTCGTAAAATTTGTCCCTAGAAGCACCCTTTGGTCCTTGAAATGTGACGAAATAAACATCAAAATTTGCAGTTTTAATCAAAAATTTCATGTTCGACCTCTCTATTTGACTCGATGCCGTGCGTGAAGGTCTGGAAAACTAGAAAATTCGGGGAATTTGTGGCGACCGGGAAAATTCAGGGAATTTACAAACAGAGTCTGGGAATTTAATGTGTTGGCGTGTTGCAGAAGTAGCAGAAGTGAGTGTATGAAAAGAGGAAATATCAAAATGGAAGTCTCCTTCAATTGTCAGGGAAAGTCAGAGGATCCGAAAATTTTGGAATCACGAGAATCGTTAGAGAATTTGAAGATGAAGAAGTTATGGCAATCTTGGAATTTTCATAATTAATTTATCCCCCATACTGAGTTTTTTACTAACTCATGTTATGTTTTAATATGAAAAGGACTTTTCATAATATTCCATTCTTCAATTTTTTATTTCTTCTTGTTTTCTCTCTGCATTATTTACTGTCTACCTTATGTTATTACTATCTTATTTGTCATTTTATTACAAGTTATTATTTATTTTCCTATTAAATTTATCTATTTATTTGTTTATTTATTAAAATATGTGGTTCCTCTTGGGAATGTTCTACCTTAAGTATTTGAGTATGGTTTAATTTTGAGTTTTCATATACGTTAAGTTTCTGTATCTTACTCTAGTTTTCAATTGTCCTTAATTTTGTATGAATTTTAAGCCTGATCCGGCAGTTTAATTGAATACCTCAATTTGTTGGGTGAATCAGTGTTGTTCAATAAATGTTACGTCTTGTAGTGGTATAAATTTCAATCTCAATTTCAACGTTGCGAAATTTTCAAACTCAAAGTTTATTCACATACGAAACTTCCTCTGGCTGAAGACATATCACTGGCTAAAGGCAAGGATGTATCAGTTCCGGATGCAGAAACTTAAAGTTCCGAATCATATTCCTTCTTCTAAACGGCTCTTAAGAAGCCTTAAGCTCTTAGACGCTTCAGCTTGGATCCGGGACTAACGACCGCTGAATCCGGAGTAGAAGGGGTTGGTTTGTCTATACAGCCTGTGATTACGCGTCTGAGAACGCGCTGAGAACTTTTTTTATCGTAAATTAATTCAGTTAGACTGTATTTAGAGACAGGTTATCGATCTCTTTGGAACTGCTTGTTTGATATGGCTTTGATACAGGTTGTACCAAAAGTCCCTCTCGTTCGTGATAAAAATGACGAGTGGCACCTGCCATTGATGCAGATCTATCACTGACCTCAGCGCCGAATAACACTCACGTCAGTGCGAAAAATAAGTTATAATCCAAGTGATATTGACGTTAGTCTTTATCATAGTGGCAGCTTAGTGTTCATTAGCACTATTCTTGGCATAAATTCGGTTTAATAATTTTAACCCTCTATGACATGAATTAATTTTGGATCTCCGATTCCGAGGGACACTAATCTATTTTGTAGCTTGCATAAAAAAAATAGAGTACTACATTTTTTTTTTTCAAAATGTTAAAGTTAAGGGAATCAATTTTCCAAAAAAAAGAGAAAAAACTAAAGAAATTTTACAAAACCATGGTGCAGGGAAAATATTTAGTTTGTAAAAACCCCCAAAATACGTTGTTACGAATTCGTAACGCTATGCCATAGATGGTTAACTTCCGCCGACGCGCCGCGTGAAGTATTCCTACCGTCTTTTATGCGCTATGCGTTTCACGTTGACCGCTGTCTTTGACGCAACGCGTGAAGTATTCAAGCAGTCTTGTAGGCGCTATGCGTTTCACGCTGATGACGGCTACTGACCGCACTTTGTTTGACGCAATGCGTGAAGTATTCATGCAGTCTTGTAGGCGCTAATGTGTGTTACATGCCGACCGCCGCGCCGAGGACCTCTTCTTTTCATCTCAAGTCCTCGTCATCATTGCTCTCTGCGCCGCCCCGCTCCAGGCCACATTGCGTGTTTAGTTTCTCTCTTAACTCGACTAATTAAAGGTGCTGTCTCTTGTTTCGCCGAAAAACGACAAAATGATCAATTCCTTTACTCTCAGGAAATGAGAGATTTTGTCGCCTTTTTTCGTCTATAATTTTTTTCTGAATCCGATTTTTTCATACCTACTTTTAGAAAAATTGCAAAATTTGCCGCCATGCCGCGGCCCGTGCGGCCACCCCCTAAATCCGGCCCTGGCAGGTCGTAGTTTTACTTACTACTTTAAACCTCATTTGGGCACTCGTTTTAATTAGAAAAAACCTTCGGTTTTCGCTGCAAAGATTGTAGTCAGAGGCTACACAATAAAAAACACCTCGAAAAATTTGAAATTTGATATGTATTGTATCCGGTCATGGAAGTTCCAGCGAAAACCATCGTTTACCTTTACACATTCTTTAGCGACTTCATTTCTATCACTTACCTCAATAAAGCTGAAGTAATCGTCTTGAAAAAGGGCCCCAAGTACCAATAAATTCTGGAATAAACTTCCACGGAGAATGACATCAATCAGCGTGTTTTTGAATGCCGATTTCTTGGCGCTTGACCAACAATATCAGGAAGTTTCTTGCCAAACTAGTAGTCAAAACCCGGTTTAGTGAAAAACGCAACTGACCTACAATCAAGACTATTATGCAACAATGCAATATCGCACCATTTTGCAACTATCTCCATCGCTCTTGTATAAATTCATTAAGGAAGCTGAGCGCTGTTTATTCAATTTATCATCTTATCTACCTTTAAGAGAGCTCTCCTCCCGAGAGCTCGACTCAAGTTTGTACGTTACATCTGACATATTACCCCGAAGTTTTTCATTGCGGTACCACGACATTTTTACACCCTTTGTGCTCCACAGTCTCCTCCTTTTCACCATGTACTTTAGGATCGAAAAAACTTCTTTGGCTCCAAGTTTTCTTGAAACCTCTTCGTACTTTACACTCTCCTCTATTCAGGCATTTTATGTTTGACTTAATCCAGGATGCTATCGAGGAGAATTAAAGTACAACGTCTATGGTGGAACTACCAACCCTCGTAACTCTGTTGCGGTATTTAAAAATTTACATGGTACTCGTGTTTTATTTTTTTAAAGGTGAACAAATCAACACCATTCCTTGAAATTTTTCTATAATTTGCTCCACGAAGAGAGGGAAAATCACGGAAACTCTAAAAACTTGGCGTTTTGTAGCTCCATTTAAAAATAATTAAGTATGACAGGAAGTCTGCAACGTCGCTGACAGCATCAATGTTGGGAAAAAAAGCATCGATTAAAACGAGTTAGCTCGTCCTTTAAATTAAGTGCGTAGGTCAGAAAAGGGCTCAAGTTCTCCAAGCTACATCCATACAAATAAAAAAGTCACACTGGAAAAAAAAACACATTAGATTAGAGTCCAGACTCTTGAAAACATTGACAAGAAAAAGTACTCTTGATTCAATCGGATTTTTGCTTGAATCAAAACGACATCCGCTTAAATTAAGAGGCTTGGTCCTTGATTTAAGCTAGATTCTGATTGCATCAAGAGTACTTTTTCTTGTCGATGTTACTAAGAGTTTGGACTCTAGATCCAATGTGTTTTTTTCCAGTGCAGAATATTAAGGGAGAGAGCAATCTTTACTTCGAATATTGAAATTCAGGGGCTCGGAGGACAAGGCGCATAAGTGCAGTTCTTGCTTTTTAGAGAAATACATGTTCAGACTTTCAAAATTACACGGAGTCTTACGGTGGAAAGGAAGTTTAAACTCACTTTTTGATGCTTTGAAGTTGGATTTTAGCTGTGAATTTTCCACAGAATATACTTTCAAATTAGTTCTTTTGAGTTCATGAATATCTCAATTTTACAAAAACTTCACTTATGCGCCTTGTCCTCCAAGCCCCTCAAGTGAATCAGTGAGTTCGAAAACACACCAACTCGGGTTTCTTTCGATTTTCACTTTTTTACGGTTTAGTAACACTTATGAATAGAAGCATCTGCTTGCAAAAGGAAATTTCGAAATTGCAATCGGAAGTGCTCGAAACAGCGACGGGACAAGGAAAAAACCGAAGTATTTCATTGGAAATACCAATTTTTGGCCATTTCAAGGGAAACGGGCGACCATCCGATCTTGCGGTTTTCTTTTTCCGGTCCAGTATCTCTTGTACCAACAAGTTATATAAATATTCAAGCGTTATTCAAGTCGAAAAACATAAATTTTTCAGGGCAGACTATGAAAAATCAGTACATGAAAGTCGGTGAGAACGAAAACACACCAACTCGGAAATTTTTAAACGCTTAATTCTCTGTCATCAAACATGGTGTATCGATTTCAACTTGGTGCTTTACAAAGTCTCTAAGTACTTGTCCTTTGGCACTAAAATCGTTTTTCTTAAACTAACTTCTTCGCCCGCTGCGCAGTTTCAAGTGTTTCCTGAACAATTTTTTTTCCGAGTTTGTGTGTTTTCGAACTCACTGATTCAAGTATAGGTTTGTGTGGGTCGAAATACATTTTGTCAGTCTTTAAGACTCGGATATAAAAACACGATTTTAGATCGCGCTCAGGCTTACTTGACTTTTCTATATAAATTAAAAAATTGTAAAAAAAAAGTGTTCACAGTGCTGATAAAGTGTTATAAAAATTGTGCAGTATGATACAACACAGTGATTACTTGTTTTTGTTCTCACCGCGTCTGCACTCATTCGACTTTAATCTTGCCAATCCATCCCTGCCGGAGAGCACAGCTTGAATTGATCTTGCGTTTTTCCGTATGATTTCAGATGCCGCTCCCTTCAGACGCCAGCAAACATTCTTGTTGCCAATTTGGCAGTCAGTGATTTTTTTCTCCTCTCCAAAATGCCAGTTTTCATTTTCAACAGTTTTCATCGTGGACCCGCTCTCGGAACCATAGGTACTAACCTTGAAATACTTCGTCTTCAGTAATATTCATACACTGGAAAAAAAACACATTGGATCCAGAGTGCAGGCTCTTGAAAACATTGACTAGAAAATGGACTCTTGATTCAATCAGATTTAAGCTTAAATCCAAAGAAAATCCGCTCAAATTAAGGGGCATGGTTTCTGACTTAAGCTTAAATCTGATTGAATCTAGAGTATTTTTTCTTTTCGATGTTTTTAAGAGTCTGCACTCTAGATCCAATGTGTTTTTTTTTTTTTTTTTTTCCAGTGTAGTTTGCTATGAATTTTGTCTGCTGTGATATTCATCTATTTTAAAAAGACGTTCTAACTGCTTGAACTCCGCATGAGCGTTCTCCTCAGCCGTTATCGGGACTTGAGCTCTATCATGCATGAAGTCTAATGGACCTTAGGGCTCATGTCAGGACGGATATAGTTCATTTTGACTTAAATGCGTCTAATTATTTCAACATTTCAGAATAACGAATATCTAGCTTAAATAAATATATATATATATGAGTCGCTTTTATAGCGCTCTTTGGCGCTGTGCGACGCCTAATCGCCACAAAGCTCGGTCTTCCCACAGGTCATCAGGGAGTTGACAATCTCTTATCTCATTTAACACCCCCTGTCGCCAACCTCGCACTGGGCGTCCCCTACGTCTCCTCCCAGGAGGAACCCAATCAAGCATCTTTTTTGGCAGCCTCTCTTCCGTCATCCTATTGACATGACCATACCAAACAAGTTGTTTGGTCATGACGTCGAACACGATGTCATTTTCGACTTCCATTATCTGACGCACTCTATCATTACGGACCCGATCTCTCCTAGAAATTCCTGCTGACCTTCTCCAGAAATCCATCTCCGTTGCTCTTAGCATATCCTGTGTCCGTTTCTTCAGCTGCCAAACTTCACATCCGTATGTTAATATACTTTTGACTACAGCGTTGTATATCCTCCTCTTGTTATCTTTGGAAATCCGCTGATCCCAGAGGATTCCATTTAACATCGCTATAGCCTTCCTTGCTAAGGTGTTCCTTTCCCTGATAGCTTGATCCGTCCTTCCATCCTGGGTCAACCGCACTCCCAAGTACTTAAAGTGCTCGCAGCCTTTGATCTGCTGCCCATCCTCCAACTCAATGCTTTGCTGATCACCGCCAAAAGTCATCTTCTCAGATTTGGATATGCTGACTTCCAGACCCCACTTCCGATACTCTTCTACTAGCTTGCGCATCATGTATTCCGCGTCATCTTGATCTTGAGCAACCACCACCTGGTCATCAGCAAAGCACAGAGTAAACAGAGTTTCGAGATCACCCAAGGGGACACCCATACCAGAGCATTTCTTTTTCCATTCTTTTAGCACGCACTCGAGATAAATTTTAAATAATGTTGGCGACAAACAACATCCCTGTTTTAAACCCTTAGTCACATAAAATCCCGCTGACAACCCCCCATGGCACTTAACTTTGGTAAAACTCCCTTTATAAAATCGCTTAACAGCGTCAATCAACCCCCCGTTAAAATTCGATTTTTCCAAGGCCTCCCAAAGTTTCACCAACGGCACGCTGTCATACGCCTTCTGGAGATCCACAAAAATTAAATGCAGTTCCTGAGCTACGGCCATTTTCTTCTCAATGACCTGGACAATAACAAAGAGGTGATCTATCGTAGACCTGCCAGCTCTAAAACCAGCCTGCTCCTCTGCTTCGTGATCCTGCCATTCGTCCTCGATCTTCGCTTTCAGTATCTTCCCGTACACTTTGCTTATTGTCCCGGTCACTGAGAGCCCCCGGTAGTTGTTACAGTCGTCCTTCCTTCCCTTCTTTTTGTAGATGGCCTTGATCCAAGACTCCTTCCACTCCCTTGGTACCTCGTCACCCCTGATGCATTGTTGCATCAGTTTTCTGAGGCACTCAAAGAGCTTGGCAGTCCCGTACTTGACCAACTCGACAGGAATCCCACCAGGACCCGGTGCTTTGTCATTTTGCAGCTCTTTGACCGCTTTAATTATGTCACAAGTGTGGATCTCCAAGTTGTTCATTCTTCCGTTGTCCGTGCTGTTGTCTCGAAACTCTGGGCGCCTTTCCGTCAAAAGATCTTTAAAATGATCCTCCAGTTTTTTAAGTGATATCGGAGAAACGATGTCGCGCTTCATGTCTCTACGCAAACCTTTAATTAACTTCCAGCTCTCAGCACTTTTTCTCCCCCCTAGGTAGGTGTTAATTCTAGAACAGTTGCTTTCCCAAGCTTCATTCTTCTTCCGTGTTATGAGGCTCCTAACTTTAGACTGAGCTTTCCTGTAAGCAAGTTTATCTTCAGTCTTTTTAGACGACAGAAATATAAGGTGTTTTTGCCTCTTAAGATTTATCTCGTCTTCAATTTCTTCATCCCACCAGTAAGGATGCTGGTATTTATTACTGGTTTTGTGAACACCTAGGGCTTCTTTCGCTGCAGAGTGGATACAATCTTTGATGAACTGATATTGCTCTTCCGTGGTACCCGAGAGTCCATCCCCCAGCTTCTCATCTAAGCGTTTCCGATACAGAGCCTTGACACTAGGGTGCTCCAAACTTTCGATGTTATACCATACTTCATGATTTTGCGTTCCCTGACTCTGCTGTTGCTCAGGCATTGGCTCTTTACCTTTAATCCCTTTAACGGGAAACGCTATATCTGCTCGGAGGAAATGATGATCACTGCCGCAAGAGAGTCCCCTGCACACTCTAACTTGCTGCAATTTCAACTTAGTAGTGTGCTTTACAATTATATAATCGATGATGGATTTCAATCCTCGCGTTGGCTGGACCCAGGTATACTTATGGATGTCTTTGTGTTGAAAAAAGCCATTCAAAATTTTCATCTCAGTTTGAGAACAAATTGAGATGAGCCGATCACCGTTATCATTAACAGCATCCTCCCCAAACGGTCCAACAACTTTACAGTTTACTCGTCGTCCCGTTCTGCTGTTCAAATCACCCATAAGAATGGCTTCCCTGCCAGCACCAACGTTCAGTATTTCATCATTCAGATCTTCGAAGAATTGGTCCTTACATGCGACAGTGGCATCATCATTTACACCGTATACTCCGAGCAGCGTGATCTTATGTCCGTACAGGTTAAGGTTCATTTTGATAATGCGCTGGTTGACGGCCTCCCAAGTGCCCACGAACTTACGTAGGCTTCTCCGCAAAAGTATTGCTACTCCTTGCTGAGCACGCTGATCTTTGGCTACGCCGCTGTAGAATAGATCATAGTCACCGTAATTCTCTGACCCGTGCCCTTTTTTCTTGGTCTCAGTAAGAACAGCGACATCCACTCCAAGTTTCTGAATCTCCGATATCACTTCCGGTAACTTATTTGAAATGCCTTGGACATTCCACGTCCCAAATACCATTGTCCGTTTTCTCAATTTTTGTCGACGTGTCCGTTTAGTTGTAGTGGTACCGAGGCTTGTATTGTTAGGTCGTTTAACAGTAAAACTTTTTACAAGTACCGGGGAGTTAGCCCGATGACTCAACCCCCAACCTGGAGGACCAGGGTTTGATTTCGGAGTTGCCTCTCCTAGACAGGTTGCTTTCACTTCAGCTCAGAGCCCTGTCTGCCCTTCTAGCAGGTGGTTCATACGCCCAGAGGCCGGTGACCATCTCCACTGCCCCCTTTGAGGCAGGGGCTACCAGCTGGGGTCCGCAGGATTGCTAAACCTGTGACAACAGTCCCCCATACGGGGTAAACTTCTTCTTCCACGAACGCCTAGGGCGTAGCCCTGTTTGTCAGGACATCCAGTATCGAGCCCAATAAACCATATAAATGTAAAAAATCTAAAAATCACTGAAGAATAAAAAAAAAACTCATCAAATCAATAAAAACAGCATAAACTCTTCAATCATCCTCAGAAAAAAGCCAGCTTTGTGCCCATCTCCTAGGTGGTCGTCCAGCTGGCAGGTAATTTTTTACGTCAGGGTTGCACGGTCATCCAAATTTTTGCTAAAATAGATAAATATCCAAATACATACAAAATTTCGCTAGATAAAATAATTACAAAGTGGTAAAACGCTGATTATTCTGGTTGCTATTCGGATGAATGCATGAATAAATAAATAAATACAGTTGGTTGCGATACCTGCTCGATAAAAATCGCCTTTAATGATGTGAATAGGCAAAGTTACCGACATATGTATTGGGTTAGTTGTATCGTATCGACGCACAGTGGATCAAGGCAATCAGAGAGGTCGGACATGCAATTTTTGACTGAAATCGAGAATTTTTAAGTGTAATTCATCACATTATAAATTTTAAGGGGTGCTTTTGAAAGAAAATTTAACGAAAAAACCAATGAAACAACTTTTAAAACATCAAAATTTTGTTTGAATGGAGTTATAAGCATTTAAAGTTTCCAAATGTTGTCCAACCTCTCCTACCGACTCGATCCAATGTGCGACGCACGTTTCTTTCACCCACCGAGCATGTAGAGATAATTATTAATCTATGACGAGCAAACTGCTCATGGATAGATGTGAATAGACGTATTCCTGCGAAACGGAACTATGTGCATCAAGACATGAGCCCTAAGACCCCTAAGAATATGCATAACAGGTCTCACGTCATAATGCACATAGTTCCGTTTGACAGGAATACGTCCTCATTCACCCACGGAGAGTCTCGATGTCTTTAAACTGCATCACTTTTGATTAAAAAAGTATCTGATGTTCAACGGCGGATCCATTCACGCAATCATTAGTTTGAAAAACAGACGAACGCTATGCTTTATACACATTCGTCGCTCTTAGGAAGAACGCCGTAAGAACATCCGAGAGTTGCCAAATTTCCCTCGATAAGACATGTATTTTTGACAACATTCGTGCATACCTTTCCTTGAAATTTTCAGATATTTTATATGAAATTGCGCACAAAATTGTCTGAAAATTGTGAAAAATAATATTCGCAATTTTCTCGGTTAATTTGATTTTTATCGGAGGAAACTTGGCAACGTCTGAAAGCTCATACGGCGTTCTTCCTTCGCACGCCAGCCATGGTGGCAGCCTTTATGGTCATTACTGCATGCCAAAGATTGAAACAGACGAGGGGCTCAATAGAGTACACACACCAGAGTTGCAATTTAGAGGGGAGGCGATGTTTACATACTATCGTCTAACTCAGGACAAATATTCGGAGGGAGAATTTATTTGCGTATTTTTAAAACTATTAAATTCTGAATTGTATGTATGGAAAAAAAAGGTCTATAGACATCAGGGTGTTCGCAATAATCGATTATTCACCGTAGACTTCGAATGGAGAAGTGTCAATAATCGATCATTAACCCCTCCAACACTAATTGTAATAGTATTAGGAGTGTAGCCGAGTGCTAGAAATAATGTTGAATTTTCTTTAAAAAAATTTACATTTTATTAACAAATTTTGAAATTTTGAGGTCAACATTTGTTAATAAAATGTAATTTTTTTTTAAAGAAAATTTTACATTATTTCTAGCACTCGGCTACACTCCTTATACCAATACATTCAGTGCTACTACCTTTTAGACATTGTTTTACAATGTTCGCCGAACTTGACTGATTGTAAGGTCCGTGCTTAGATTAAAGCTCTATGCGAGTTAAAATGCGTATTTGATGAGTATTCAAAAGTAAAATAAAATATATCAAACGACGAGAGGTTTTTTTTTCGTATCCACCTTGGAAAAGAATGTTTCGCAAAGAATATTCCAAGGCGAGCTTTATCAGGAATACTAATACCTAACTTTCTTCAAACCGACATCAAATGTAACTTAACGCTTTCACCGAGATCCCGCTTGTTTTGCGAAGATCACCAAAAACGTTGCAAACTTTCATCGCAAGCTTTTGAGTATAAAATCCTCTTAATGGCACTCGAAAAGCGACAGATATTTTCTGGGAACGAGGACGGTTTCCGAGAAAATCAATTGTGTAAGTTTTGATGAGGCAGCACAAAACCGGTGCCCAAAGCCCAAACTCGGTGTATTAAGAAGTAATCAGACATTTCCACGCCCGGCTTCCAAATGAACAGTTACGTGTGAATTCTTGAGGTAAGTTTGTTTACTCTTGCATTGTTAATGCCTTAACGAGACACTCAGCGCTCGGCAAGTGAGGTTCGAGAACAATCACTCCTCGCGTACAAACTCTGAATTATACCTCTGTTTGGTCGAATTTTGTCGGTATTTAAGGTTTATCTACAGCTCCGTTAAGGAAGAAATTTCTCCGCGCAGGGGGCGCCACCGCTGTGTTTTGATTTTTCGGTCAACGCTATTATAAGAGTCCGTACAGCTCCACGTGAGTCCTTGAGCTTTTATGCTAGTTAAAGGAATTTCTGTTTAAATCGAAGAGTCATAAGTTCTAGCCATAACATTCTTCTTCCTATTGACACTAAAAACGACGTGAAAAGTAATTTTTGAAGCTCTGAAACTTGATCCCAGAAAAAAGTAGGGTTCAGCATGATGACCTTGATGCAACCAATCGCGAATGATCGCTCTCAGCAGTTGCAGATATCTCTCTCCCACCGTGCGGATAAGTTGAGCGATTTGAATTGCGTATTTTTCGGTTATTGAGTTACTTTTTTGCGTTTTTAATGTAGGCGTCGTGTTTTACGCGTCATTAAACTTCAGAAAAATATATTCGCAAGTCAAAATTCGTTCATAGTTTAGTGACCCATACTGAGGGACCCTTCCAACCGTTCCATGCTCACTTCTGGTGATGCGACTATTCAAACTCAGGAGCAATGTGGTGATGCCTATGAGGAAGTCCGAAGGAATTTTGCATCCCTACGGCCCATTATCGATTCGTTTAAGTAGGTTCGCATTGAACCTAAATCAAACGTCATGGCTCGGTAGCATACAAAATGCCTTCAACTTACCTCATGGGCGACACCACATTGCTCCTGAGTTCGAATAGTCGCATCACCAGAAGCAGAGGTCTGGGAGGACCCTCAATAACTGATTTTTGACTACATAACATTAAGCCTGAATTTCATGATCATATTTCAAATGTAGAATTATCTTTTAAACGTTGTTTTTTTAGTCTTGTGGGTAAAAAAAAAAAGTGACAATGTGTCAAAAGTGCCAAATCAGCGAAAAAATTTGGTTATTTTCTGCCGCGTGGTCCCTATTTGGTCGGATGGCGCTTGTGATACTTTGGCCGGAAGGTGACGATTTATTGATCAAATGATGTAAAAATATTGCAATTTCATGGTAAAAAAATTCGATGTCATTGCAATAAATTGCAATTTCATTCCGATGTTTTCGTTGCGCCGTGCTATCTAGGGTGTAAACTACTTCCCCTAACTTCCCCCTTTGCCTTCCCCTAACGAAAAGGGGCAGTTAAACTGCGATGCATACTCACATATTTTGTCTTTTTCGGTGTAAGAAAGGAGGCTGTCGAAACTCGCGTCCCAAATCGATCGACTCAGTCGTTGGGAGCAGTGGCGTGGCGCGAATTGCGACATATCGATTGTTATGCCATTTAAACCTATGGTAAAGAATCGATCATTAAGGTGTTCCTTGTTTATCGATGTTTACCCTGTTTGTCGATCCTTTTCCATAAGTTCAAATGGCATAAAAAGCGATATATCGCAAAGCGCGCCACGCCACTGGTTGGGAGTCACTAGAGTGAATCCCTGAGTTATAGATTGCTCCAGAGTCGGGCTTACACAGTCCCCGATACAAAAGTAGGTATTTATAGGTATTTAGAGATTAACGGCAGTAAGTCAAATTTTATTGAGCCCCACTGCTCCTGCTCGGCTTAAGGCTTTATTTTCTCGTGAATCTCTCCCTCCGCCCCCCCTCTCTTTCTCTGTCGACCAATCTCAGTTTAAAACGTGGGCGCTGCCTACGAAGTCTAATTCGCAAACGAAGAGAATACCTTTAGCAGCTGATTGGTGTAAAAAAAAAGAATCCCTAATAGCACACCTTTTCCCCCAAATTTTTCTAGTGCAGTTTTGTTGTTAGGCAAAATTTTCCTACGGATTTGGGTGCTTCCTTGGAAATTTTAAAACCAACTAATTCGGCACAAAAAAAAAAAAAAAAAAAAAAAAAAAAAAGTAGCACATCTTGTAAAATAACTCTGCACTGAAAAAAAAACACATTGGATTTAGAGTCCAGACTCTTAAAAACATTGACAAGAAAAAATACTCTTGATTCAATCGGATTTTTGCTATATAATCAAGAATCAAGCATTTTAATTTGAGCGGATTTCCTTTTCATATAAGCAAAAATCTGATTAAATCAAGAGTATTTTTCTTGTCCATTTTTTCAAGAGTCTGGACTAGAGATCCAATGTGTTTTTTCCAGTGTGACAAAATATAATTAACTGGTATTTTTTACGAGTTAGGAAGTTGTAAGTTGAAAAACGTGTAAGGACGTTGTAAATGATCAAAGTTCTAGGATATTAAGTACAATATTTGTGATCAAAGAGATGAAGACAGGTAAATTCATACTTTTCACGTATTTTATTCGTAAAATTTATTGTATAGGAAATAATTCGTTATTGGTCTATTTTACTACTTTTTTACGAGTCAATCACACTATTTTGCTTGCTAAATTTTACGCCTTTGTGCTGCCGGGATCACTCGAATTTTTTTTCATTAATCTACACAAGGTAACGTGTTATAACGCTTTTCAAAGATTTATTGCTCTACTTTCAATTTTTATATATGAATGGCCAAAAATGTGCTGTCTGTAATGCTGCCTTTCTACCGCGTAACAGGCAGCACATTGCCGGAATTTACATAATATTAATTGAGAAGTAGATCAATAAATCATTAAAAAGCGTCATAATACGGAACCCTTTGAAGATCAATGCAATACAATTTGAGTGTCAATCATTTCTACCGAAAATATGACCGAAAAATGTGTTGTCTGTTACGGCGACAAAACTATTCCAGTCATCGTGAAACCACCCATAATATCCAGTAACGTTCTGGAGTAGGGGTTACCTCCCATCGATGACCGGAATGACCAATTTTCCTCCACTATAAAATTCGCGTAACTGGCTCGATTTCCAGCATGAAGCCATTAAATGTTGAATAAATATTCTTCATAGATTTGAATAATTTATCAGGGAAACCGTTTGCCGGAGTGTGCCCTTTAGAGCCCCTGAGGCCTTCTTGCACCAACCTCTTCCACTGAATGACGACAGGAATCTTGCCGATTGTGACAGCTGTTGGCAGCCAAACCCCCACTTCAAGCGTCACGTTAAAGCCGAAACTCATCACTTAATGAACGGTGAGTGATAGCGCGCTCTGACGAAATTAGTCAAATTGAATGGCGGCAGCAATCCACCATTCCTCAGAGCCGTGTGTCACTTTTACATTCCGATCGCAGCTCTGCCTTGCTAAGTGAAAACGCCGTATGAGCATTCCAATGTTGCCAAATTCCCTCTCGGATAATATTTATTTTTGAGGAAAGTTATGGATATTTTTTCTTGAAATTTTCAGACTTCTTAGGTCAAATTAGGAACAAAATTCTCTGAACAATCGGAAGAGAAATATTTGAAAATTCGTGATGTTTCAAAGGAAATTTGGCTACGCCTGATGACTCACACGGCGTTTTTCTTTAGCTCGGTAGGGCTGCAAGATTTCGAATTGTCGCTCAACTTGGCAACATTATGGACGTTGTCGTAAGGGTAAACTGTCACCCACGCAAACGACAAATTTGCCCCCCCCCCCTTCCCGGTTTTGGGTGAAAGCCGGAGTTGAAGTCGTTCATTAAACAGGTCCTTTCTGTAAGAGGTCCCACATGATTCAAATTGTGACTCAAGGTCGCACATAGGCGCCTGTTTCTCCATGTTTTATTCCAAAAAAGATGAGGTTATCTCCCCCTCCAATCTCGTGCTAAGAACATGAGCTTTAGTGCAATAATACCATAAGAAATAATACAATTGACTTACAGAACACACGTAGTTTAATGACAGATACTGAAATGACAAATACTGAACATAAGAGACTGAAGATATCTTGACCTCAAAGGGATGATAAAGTAGAAAATGTACGAAGCAAGGACAATCAAAATCCACTCAAGCTACCACTCAGATGCACACTGGAAAGATGGTTAAAAACTGCATTTCTATGGTAACGGTGACGCAACAGCGCCTACAAACCTAACAGGGATACTTCACGCATTGCGCAACGCGTCAAGTATCCCGTTAGGTTTGTAGGCGCCAGTGCGCATTTTGCTGTGTTTGGCTCTAATATTTAAGCTCGCGGAGTCAGCGTTTTTCAACTCATTTTGAAAGAACGTTTTTGAAATGTTTGCACGCTCTGCACGGATTATTCTCATTTAACTTGATGAAGAAAAAAAAATATTTATCAAAGGAATATATAACGTGTGTTTTGAAAATATCAAGGTGGTTCCGTGTCTACTTTAATGATTTCTAAAGCTTTTTAATATTTCTTTTATATTTTGTGCTTTTACTGCGCTGCAGCGTGGTGTGTTCGCAATCAAACGCTCAAAATTGGACGTGTGTGACTGAAAAAGATCGACGTAAAGTTGTAGCAAATAGAGTTAATACTGTGTAGTTCTCCATATTTTGAACAAAGAAAAAAAAGGTATTATGAGCAGGGAGTCAAAACGCCTTCAATTTTTCAAACGCAATACAGACATCCGTCGAGGTTGTATAGTTGTATCAAGGCGCCGTAGCAAGCGCGTCCCATTGCTTATCGTTACAGATGAATATACGTTGAGAGAGGCCAGTCATAATGCCTCCAATTTTATACATACATATTTTTGGGCAAAATGAGAGACGACGTTTCTCCATTTGCGACGTTGCAGACTTCCTTAGAAATTTTATTTTTCCATCGAGAAACTGGTCAACATAAAACTTAAATTCTCCATGAATTTTCTTATTCGATCGGAGAAGATTTGGTTCAAATTTTAAAGTCGTTTTGGATTGTTTCTCATGGAAGAGATGAATTAAGAACGGAAATTTTGAAACACCCGCAATGGATTTACGTGGTTTCAGACGACGTTGCGACGTTGCAGACTTTCTTAGAAATTTTATTTTTCCATCGAGAAACTGGTCAACATAAAACTTAAATTCTCCATGATTTTTCTTATTCGATAGGAGAAGATTTGGTCCAAAATTTAAAGTCGTTAATTCGGATTGTTTCTATGGAAGAGATTTTCGTTCTAAAAGTGGGTTAAAACCAAAGATTGCGTCCTTTTTAGTTTTTTCTCCCTCTTTTTCATTTCGGTATAGACCTTTTCAAGACAAGTACGGCTCATTGAGATTAAAATCGATGACATCGCTTGGAAAAGGTTTTACAAATATTTGCCACGGTTTAAAAATATAATGTTTTTAAAGTGAAGTAATATTATCATTTAATAAAAGGAATATTTATACGGTATATTTTAAATTGACAATTTTATAGATAGAAATAAAGCCAAATATTCATCAGATGCCCGGACAAAAAATCGTTGACGGAATCGGCGGTTGATCGGTTGTCCTGAAACCCTCCATTCTTTATCTAAGTGCCACTAACCACCCGAAAGACTCCTAGAAGTATTTTGGATTATTAAAAATCGACTGATTTAATTTCAATTTTATAAAAAGGGTATTTTTCATTTTCATGCTAAGATATTGTCAGGCAAGACAGCCGTATGAGTGCTATCCTCTGCATGCTTTCGTAGTTGCATTTTGGACACACAACAAACACATTTGCAGGTTAGAAATTGGCAGAAGAGGACGGCACTTTACTTGAAAGCACTATTTTCATTGGCCCAACTGGAGGAATATTGTCACTTACTGCTATCTTGCCTGAAACTACGTCATTTTTTGCGCACTTGCGGCTTTCTCATTTGTCTCGTTTTTATAAAATTAAGATGAATTTTGCTGTTTTAGCAATTTCAGTGATTTTGTCAAAAAGAGCTATTCGATGAATTTTAAAGGAAACTCGATTTCGAAAATTTGACACCTCCTGGTCTCTTCGCTATCACGGCAGAGGAGTGAGTTTAAGTGTTGCAAAACAAACGGCATTTTAAACTCTACAATCAAATAATTAGGTACCTACATGCCCAACAATACCGGAGTCTTCATACAGTAACTAAGAGAGCCAAATCCTCCTTTTGGAACAGTCAAACCTCTATAGGAACGCTTTCTTTTTCATTGAATACCGGTGCGGGATAAAAGATTCCTCGAAATCGTCAGAAAGTTCATCGAAACAATCCATTGTTTGTTGAGTAAGCAACAGTATTTTTCCGGGAGAATCTTGACAGATCCATATTTTGATGATGTGTATGTATGAGCCGCTTTTACGGCGCGCTAGGGCGCTCTGCGACGCCTATTCTCCACAGGAATCTGTCATGGTAGAGATCCTCCGGAAGGTGGCATCTCTCCATCTCTTCATGGATGCCCTCTACCCACCGTTTGGCTGGACGCCCTCTCCGTCGCCTACCTGGGGGGACCCACTCCAACACCTTCTTCGGCAACCTGGTATCAGCCATTCTCTGCACATGCCCATACCATACCAATTGCTTGGTCATGATATCGTGCACAATCGTCCCCTCAACGCCCATTTATTTGAACGCCCAATATTTTGATGATAATCCTCCTTTTACATCGATAAACACGGTAAAAGTGCCGGTAAATAATATCATTCGGCTTTTAATAAATTCCATTCGCAGTTTAATTGAGAATTTATGTTTTTGAGTTTTTACTTTTTTTCATTGAAACTCTAGAGAGAAGTGAAAGCGCTAGAACACGAAAGATAAGTAAAATATAACCCATAAAAGCAACTGTCATTATAGAACTACCAAAATAATAACTCCTCTAAATCAAACTATTTTTTAAAGAAAAATAATGAATTTCTCGGCCAGTATGAACGTAACTAAAGATAAAATAAAATGAAGCTCCATTAATATGTCAGTAACAGGTCCTAGTTTCGAACAGATTCATATAAGGTACGAGAGCTACATACTCAGCTCGTCTTTTCCTCTACGAAAGAACGTAACTACATTTCAGTGTTGCCAGATTTTACTGGCTTTTATGTTAGTTTTTACTGGCCAACTGCCAATTTCTGACTGAAAATTGAACTAATTTTCCTTCTGATCTCGTGCAAAAAGCATACAAGTTTTCGAAGAAATTTACGCAGGTTTGTTCTCGTAAAAAATTGAATTTTTTCGGTTAATTTTGCAACCATGGAATGGAGTTACATTCACTTGTGCGGAAAACGACGAATTGGGTTCTAATTCACAAATCATGGGATCAAAATAAAACACTGAAAAATAAATAATTAAGAAAGTGTATTTCAGTGTGCTATCAGAGAAGGTCTTTTTTCTTATGATCCATATCACTGATATCGTATCACTGATTCACGTTCTGGTTTTCTTATGCTGCATATCATAAACTTGACGGGACAAATGTATTAACCAACTATACAACTACCAAAGCCCCAGACAAGGGTTCCTCCAAGTATTACGGAACGCAATTTTTCCGATTCCCCCCCTCCCCCCTTCTGCCACACCTGTAACGCAGCCTTACACACCCTTTTTGAATTACGTAACGCTGACCTGATC